>SNQJ01S0176428.1:0-19961 GCA_010110895.2 Picea sitchensis | reverse complement strand
GGCCTGTAGCCTCTGCGAGTCATGTTATCGACCCTTCACTAACCTCTGCAAGTCGTGTTGGAGATGTGCAACCAGCCACTGCTAGTCATGTTGGGGGCATTGATTCTATTGAGAAACCTAGACGGATAGGATGTAAGCCTAAGTTCCCTTGTAATCTTTACAAGGGAGATCACCTTACTCATTTGTGCCCTGGCATTCCAGACGTACAAATATTGTGGTCATTGTCTGCAAGCTCTTCTGATTCTGAGTCTTTTGAGGTTTCCTCGCAGTCTATTTAACCATTGGTTGAGAAAGTGGTCATGCTGATGCAGTCATCGGTTGATCCCACTCCTCTTTTGGGGGGTGAGGTGCCTTTAGACCTTGTAGTCTCTCAGCATATTCAACCATTGGTTGATAAAGTGGTCATGTCGATGCAGTCATCAGCTGATCCCACTCCTCGTTTGGGGGGTAAGGTGCCTTTAGACCTTGTAGTCTCTCAGCCTATTCAGCCAATTGTTGAGAAAGTGGTCATGCCGATGCAGTTATCGGTTGATCCCACTCTTCTTTTGGGGGGTGAGGTGCCTTTAGACCATGTAGTCTCGCAGCCTATTCAGCCATTGGTTGTGAAAGTGGTCATGCTGATGCAGTCATCGGCTGATCCCACTCCTATTTTTGGGGGTGATGTGCCTTTAGACCATGTAGTCTCGCAACCTATTTAGCCATTGGTTATGAAAGTGGTCATGTTGATGCATTCATCGGATGACCCCACTCTTCTTTTGGGGAGTGACGTGTCTACCGACTATGTTTTTAGCATTTCTAGTTCAGTATTTTCAGAACAAGGGGGCATTCTGCTCACTCCGAGCACACCCCCTCCAAGCCCTAGGATGGTTTCCTTTGATTGGAATGACCTTGTTGAGCCTTGTCTTCCTTCCTCCACACCCTTTCAAATAAGGGTTGAAGTTAATTCAACAAACATTTATCGATGTATTTTGGATGAAGGAGCCTCTACAAGTATTTTATCCTCCTCGATTTGGAAAGTCTTGGGTTCTCCCAAGATTGTGTCTTCTTCACATGAGTTGTTGGCTTTTGACAGACGTCCTAGTGAATATTTGGGGGTTCTTCCTTAGTTGCCTATATCGTTAGGTGGGAATATTGTCTGTGTCAATGTTATAGTGGTGCAAGGCCAGTTAGATTTCAATATGCTTCTCGGGCGTGATTATGTATATGCTATGAACGTTGTGGTATCTACGCTCTTCTGGGTGATTCATTTCCCTCGCAATGGAAGCATTATCACTATTGACCAGCTGGCATATGATAATCACCATCCTAATTCAGCGTTAGTTCAGGCTTCCCCTTTATATGTTCCTAGTGTTCGTGTAGACTCCACCCTACCACGGGTTAATTATGTGGCATCTTATCCTCGGTGTTCAATTGCTTCTAAGCATGAACCTATGAAATCATGTTTTCCTTCTCGAGACTTGGTCTCAGCAATTGATTCTTTGGTTTATCCAATGGGGGCATGGGAGCCTGTGCTTCCCCCTCTTGGTCTAAGTGATCTTGAGTCTCCTTTTGAGTCTGATCTTGTTGTTGGTAGATCCTCAAGCCCTCATGCTTGTGATTCTTTGTGGATAGACTCTACCAGTCCTGGCCAGAGCCTCCATCATCATATGGAATATGGTCAGTTTACTTCACCCTTTGGGACTGTCGACCCTCGTTTATGTGATTTCTCGGATTTTTAATTGCCTTCAGATGAGGCTATCCTTGAAGCCATGACTATTGTTTCTATACCACGGGAGGACTTACACCATGGTTTGTGTTTTCTTCCCTTTTGGGAGACTTCCCAAGTTGACTATCGAAGAGACTCTTCGTTTGAGCCTAGTAGCAGGCTCTACCTAAACCAATTTCATACATTAGTCGTAGCCCCCATAGGTCTTATTTTAATCTCTTTTCAAACCCTCTAAACGTGAAAATATTGCTGAGTGATCTTGTTAACCTTCACACTCGCTAAACTGAAATTTGAAGTCACGTATGTCCAGTGGTAGTTTACCCCTTTTTCGGTTCGGATGGTTAACTGTACGAACAAAGGTATACTGTAGGAGCCTCGGTTCTCTAGAAGAGTACTCTCAGGTATAATTTTAACCATTTTTTGGGTCGGAGGGACTAAATTTACGAAAAAGGAACCCCCACAGAGTCCATAGTTAATCTATTTTCAAACTCCCTAAAATTGAAAAGATCGTCGAGTGACCTTATTCTTTCACACTCATTAAAATGGTCCAGAAGAATATTCCTGACAGAGTCCATAATTAAGATTTTTTCAGACTCCTTAAAAATGAAAAACTTGTTGAGTGATCTTGTCTTTATCACACTCATTAAAATGGTTCTGAATAGACATCTTTTCGGTGCTAACTTACCCCTTTTTTGAACCGACTAGACTACTTTCAAGAAAGGTACCCTAGCAGAGTCTCCTTTTACGTTTTTCCAGACTCTCTAAATATGAAAAACCGTCGAGATTACCTTCTTTGGGCTCGTTAAAATTACATCAAAAAACATTACCATTGTGTGTTTTTTCAACCGCGTTTTCATACCTGCTTCTTTGTCCTAATGTCGGCTCCATGTTTCTCTCAACTGAACCATATGAAGCATGCCTTATACGCAATCCCTGTAGCACTTTGCTTCTGCATCTTGACACCTTTGGCCCCGAGAGTATTTTTCCCAAGTGTCCTTTTCCTGCATATGTCCCTTGCCTTGAGCATCCCTATGTTCCATGCACTTGGAAATAGTATGTTTGCGACATTCGATCCTCCTTTGTAATGTAGCATTATTTTATTCTTTTTCAATCTTTCCAAAATTATTGAAAAAGACAAAAAAAATCAAATATACCCCAAAAAGAGGAAGGGAAAAGTATTTTCTTTTTATTGGCAACACAATGAGTCGCCCTTGGATAAAGCACATCCTTACATTTGTTATTCAAGCTCTGGGATTTAATATGACCTTAGGAAGTTGTTCTCACTACATAGAGCCGTGCCCTCCTCCGTTTGGTTATTCTTCCAAACATAGGGAGAGTGTGTGTTGCCTCCTGCATCATGAACTTATGTCAATGCCATGCTGCCTGAGTCTCATCATTTGTCGTGCTATTGTCCAAGGGAAGTTTTTACCATGCCTAAGTTGGCCCATCTGCATTTTGTCTCTTGCCCTCATGCCCGACCATCCCGAAAGTCCAATCAAGTCTTTGTTCGAAATCCATGAAGCCTCTAGTATGATTATCAAGATCCTCTAGTCCATGACCAAAAAGCCATTGAAGACCTCTAGGTAGTGAATTCGTACACTCATATTACACTCCTACCCAAGTTTGAAGATTTTGAAGTTGATTCTCGAGCTCTGAAGACAATATCTCCAGCCATCAGGCCTTATCATCTTCTAGAAGATAGATACTATACATGTATATATTTTTTATTTTGAGATGTAGATCCGTTGTGTATTGCTCGTGGATAAACTTTATATAGTTATATGACATGGATCTACAGTGTATTTGATTGGTAGCCATGATTTTATTTCATTCCGAGCATGGGTATGCCCGCCTCGGAGAGACAATTGTTATTTTGCAGATGGCACCTCCCGAATTCTGGTCCCTAGGCTCACCAGTTTGGTACGTTGGTAAAGATTGATAATGTATTTCAGCCATCAGATGCTCTTCTGACCTCACACATTAGGGGGCATCTGTTATAACCTTAATTTGTACAAGACATACTTACCTGACATAAGGCCATCTCGTATGCTTTCTTTTCCAAGCCAGTACTAAACAACTCTTCTTAAAAACACCCTTTTTAAAGGCCCACACGCCTTGCTCCAGTACAACCCGCATGTACACTCTAGCTAACCCACTACAGCCCGCGTGTACCTAACAAAGCACAAAAAATGAAAAGTTGTTGAGGGAACACACAATTTTGGGTAATTTAACTAAACCTTTCGACCATGCATGGCCAGTCATTTGACTAAATACCTAGTTCCTTCTAGCCTACAAAACAAGGGATAGGGGTCCCATTTGAAAGGAGGAAAATCATAGTAAAGAAACTCTACTCGAATTTGTATTCCCCTTTGCCCAAGATTGTGCAACCATTTTGTGATTTCAACAAAGAAGAGAAGAAAGTGCGTTAGCAGTTGTTGCACAGTAAAAGAGGAGCCCAGGACCATATTCGTGGAGTAGTGGTTGTCTTCATCATTGTAAGTTGCTTTAGTGAAGTTAATAATAAAGAAGTACTTTTCCCGTCCCACCATATGAGGTTTTCATTGTTTATTGTGTACATGTTGATTAAATATCTAACCCATTAATCCGTAGATTAAATGCATGTGGAGTTCTTTGTTTGTCTTTTGTGAATGCAGTTCAACCTTGTGAGGAGAGTTGCATTCAAAGAGAAACCAAGCGTGAAGAGGGATCGATACCAAACGCCAGAAATAAGGTATGTTCACTTGATCTTCTTAACTGTGTATTTTCTTAAGAGTAATGGGGATTAGGTCTCGGATGATGGTAAAAAGTAGGAATCTTTAGGTATTTTCTGCATGCATGATAAAACCCTGAGTACTAGTCCGTAGGGGGATTTCCCACTCACAACACAAGGCACAGGTTAATTTTGATATTCCCATATTTGAAGGTCAGATAGATGTGGATGCCCTAGATAAATGGTTAAATCTTCTAGAAGGTTATTTCTTTGTTCACCATTTTTTTGATAGGGAAAATATCCCCTTCGCACTCCTTAAATCTCTCCCTCATGTAAAACATTGGTGGGAAACTTACTGGGATAAAATTTCCATAGAAGAGATTGAAATATATGGGGCCAATCCCACTTGGGATTTTTTTGTGGACGTGGTAAAGAAACAATATTACCATGTTGGAAACTATGAGGACCAATATATGAGATGGACCACACTGCGGAAAGAGAGGGGTCAAGCATTTTTAGAGTTCACCAATACCTTCCATACCTTGTGCACCAAGCTGGGTATCAAAGACTCTGAACGACATTTGGTTCTAAAATACCGTGGGGCTCTACAAAGATACATCCAAACTGAAATGGATTTTCTTGACATATCATCACTCAGTGTTGCTTATCGATATGTTGTTAAAATCGAGAAGAAATTTAAGAACCAGAAAAAAATGGAGTTTGGGTCTGCAAATATGAAACAACCAAAGTATGATAAAGACAACCCTAAAAAACAGTCTCGCAAAAACCAGTCCAAGCCATAGGAAAATAAGGGTCACAGGAAGACAAAGAAGGTCACTGAAAAAATGGTGAGATTTCCACAAAATCCCCTGGCACAACACCAATGAATGTCGCTCAAAACAGTCATTAGTGGCTAAGATCAAAGACAAGGATTTGAACCTTGATTCGAAATATGATTCTAAAAATACAGATCAATGACATAGACCCCATTGTTATTTTCGCCCAGAAGAACCAACAGATCCTGAAGAGGGGGAGCGCCCTTTTCATTCACATATGTGGGTAAAGGGGACCCCGCTGCATTTTATTATTGATAGAAGAAGCCAGAAGAACCTCATCTCAGCAGAGGTCATCAAACAGTTGGGATTGTTGACAACACCACACCCACAACCATACAACATTAGGTGGCTTTTCCAGGGACGAGATCTCCATGTCAGCCAACAGTTTCGATTGTCATACGACATCCAACCCTTCAAGGATGAGGTATTATGTGATGTTTCTCCACTGGATTTCTATGATTTTATCTTGGGCCAACCATATATGTGGAAGCGCCATGTTGTTTATGATTCTCGACCCCACAATGTCATTGTTTCTCTGGGGGGTCATCTCTACAGAATACCAGAGGTAGTTCCAACTAGTGTTCCACCTAAATAGTGCCACAAGGTAGTATCTCATACTACAAAATTTAGCTTCTTCACAATCTGTTCAAAAGGTGAATAGAAGGATACTGCAACCACTACAGCCTCGGCCCAAGAACCTTATATCCAACAAAAGCAGGTCGACAAGATTGTAGCAAAGTGTAAATATTCCTTGCACACAGGAATCTCATGTAGATAGGCTGGTTAAAAGGGTCTAACCCTTCCAGCCACAGGTTCGTGACAACCTTCAACAGTCTAAGCTGCGCAACTTCTTCGACAAGGAAAGTAGCTCATCAAGATGTAGATTCAACAAACACTTTTCCCTCTCATTGGGGCACTCAACACAATGGATACCATTGCTTACTAATGAGGGAGGATTGATCCAGGTGGATATCGGTGGCCACCCACCTTTTCCAATTGGCTCAAAACAGTTTTCTGGCAATTTTGGTAATTTACTATTTTTAGTACTTTTTAACTTCAGGGGCCATTTTGAGGGCCTAAATGAAGTTTCTTGGGATTGTGATTCTCAAGGATAGTCAAAGGCTCTAAGTGAGGCCCCTAAATGAATCTCCTCGACGATACCTTTCCAACGAGCTATCGTGTGCCCCAAACGAAGATTGTTGATACTGAGAGGGGGGTGAATCAATATCAAGTACAATTTAAAACCTTTTTCAACTTATACTTAAAACATTCAACTATATCCAATGAGAAATGAACAATAGTATAAGAGTTACACCAATACACCACAATACACCATGCACAATATATGAGAGAAATAATCAATAGTTATTGTTCAAGGGAAGTAATGACTTCCAAAGGTAGCTACAGCTTCAAATGTAAAGGGAGGGATAAATCTCTCTTGATATTGGAGGGATATACAATCCTCCAATATCGAGAGATTTGAACTCTCCATCTTTTCCCCCTTCCTTCCACCCGTAATAATATATGAGAGATAATAACGCTTTACATTTAAATCATCACCATCAACCAATCATCACATAGAGACACGATGATAATGCTTCTGAGACTTCTTCAATTTCTGCAATTCTTCAATTCTTGGAGTACTTTCGTCGTATATAATATTACTCAGTATTCTCACGAAACTCCTCCAAGTTTCACTCCTTGAATCCTCCCCAAAGAGTTATAGAAAGATAGTAGACTTTTATTAAATTCACGTTCCTATTAGGAGGCCCGAACATCTGAGAATGTCCATCAATATTTAACATCCGATTCTAAAAAAATTGCACACAAGAAACTAAAGTCAGTACTATTTCCAATGAAATTTGTCCACATCATTTGGATTCTCTACGAATAATTTATAATTGTTTTAGAACTTACATGTTTATTGACTAGCCGGGGACTGGTCACAAGCCCTATCTTCCATAGACTATATATACAAAATTATAGCTAAATCAAAGGCAAATTTTCACAAGGAGGGTACCTTGATATGTCTTCTCAATGCCAAATTTCACCATCTGAATCATTCTATAAAAAATTATAGCATAAATGGTAAGATGACCTAAAATAACATACCTTAGAACACATCACCAGACTTCATCCTCCCTCGAAATCCGACCTTCTTACTTCATATTTCCTCTTAAATTTGACTTGTATCAGAATGGATGCATAATGATGTTTATTTATACCAATTTATGTCACTTCCTTTTTAACATTAGGGCCGTTTGACACTTTCTTATTAATTCTTTTCTTTAATTATCTTGGGGGCCTACGTATGTACTTCCTTCTTCAATTCCTTTGTCATCTTCAAAATTCATTTCTCCTCAACCATGAGGATCCACGTGGCGAGCCACATATACGGAAACAACATGATGTATATTATCCATCCATGGAGGTGTTGTATCTGCATAATACCTTTCCTTAATGTTCAAATACCTTCATCAATCACTTGCGGTCCCAAAACCCATGACTAGGGTTGACATGATGGCAACAACCAATCTTCCAACAATCTCCCCTTTGTCATTGATGGAAACACTCATGCTCCTCCTATCATCATGATCCCAAGTTATCTCCCCCTTTGAAATCAATGGCGAGTTAAGAATTTCTTCTCCCCAGAGTTTAATGGAAAAATGTAACACTCTTCTTTAAGAGTTGCTCCCCTTGAACATGTGGCGCTCAATAATGCTTCATCCTTATTTTGGTATTTGGGACTTTTCTTCCTTGTAATCCTTTGTGGCTTCTGTCTTCCTCTCTCTTCTTCATGTCTAGGATGTATATGTTTTTAGGTCTTCTTATTTGCAGTTGCAACCAATCTTCTGAGTTATTTTCTCTAATTTTTACATTTTCGGGAGTCAAAATTAAGAGTGTATTCTTGATCACACATTTTACTAACATTGAATAGATTAGCAGTTCAAGTCTTCAACCAATAGAACATTATTGCTTTTACATTTTTTCTTCAAGCTCTACTACACCTTCTCCAGTATTTTGTCATATAAGGTCATCTCCCAAAATGCAACATTGCCACCCTTTCTCTTCAAAATTTGATGAATTTGTCTTGATCCCGATCATGTGTGAAGAACATCCTTGTCTATATGTACCATTCATCTTCTTCTTTACATTCTTTAGTGGTCAATGCTATTGAGAAAATCTTCATTGTTTGGAATATCTTTCCTTCTCCATCTTGTGGTTGGCATGAGGACATCTTCATTCATATATATCTTCAATCTAGTGCTTTGTGACAAAGATAATTACATTTGTAGCATGCAATATTTTGTCATCAATGGGGAAAATGAATTATAACCCCTGTTGACAAATCCATGATTATTTCCATATCTTCTATTTACACCATTCATGTTTCTTGTGTATGTGTTCCTTTTCATTGATTTTGCAATTAATTTCCTTATAATCCAAAAGTTTTGCCAAGTATAACAATGACCAAGAAGAAATTTTTGATACCTTGGAGTAAAGTGGGCTTCTTTGTGATGTAGTCCATGCGGGTTCATGATCTATTCTTACATAGTTTCCTTCATCTTTTGATTGGAGCTTCTTTGGTTTCTGAAGGTGGGAGGTCTTCTTGAATATTCATCTCTTTTGTAATCATTCCTTCTTTCTGGTATCTGGTCCACTTCTCATCAACTTCTCTGTAGCTCTTTCTTGACCTTATTGTTGGTATTTCATCTTCTTTGTATGAAGTTTCACCCATGCATCCAAGATGTGTTAATCTTTGGCCTTGAGAGTTTCTTAAGCTCTTCCTCAATGGACAACTTCTTGTTCAAGTTTCTCACAATCTTCTTCTTTTCTTCTTCATTTGGACATTCCTTACTTCTCCTATTCTTCTTTCTTCTTG
The DNA here is from genome assembly GCA_010110895.2 of Picea sitchensis. NCBI lineage: Eukaryota > Viridiplantae > Streptophyta > Pinopsida > Pinales > Pinaceae > Picea > Picea sitchensis. The sequence continues at coordinate 10,827 of SNQJ01S0176428.1, read as the reverse complement.
AGGTGAGTTTTCAAGGGAAATGGTTTCTTCTGTAGTTTCCTTCAAGAGTCTTCCTATTTATTTGTTTCTTCAAGTTACAAATTTGTCTTTTCACAACCTACTCAATTCCACTTCTTAGTTTTTCTTTTATTATTGGAAGTCTTTGGGCTTGCTATTTTCAATCTCAGCATGATTCAATTTTTTAAGATTCTCATCTTCTTGTTGAATAATTATTTCTTCATTATTTTTCTTCTTCTTCATTGGAATTTCCTTCTTGATGTCATTTCTTTCAATCCTTGGATGAGAACATTCCAAATTCAACATGACCTACTACTTCACAATTAAAGAAAATAAATGACCTCTATTTTCTTCTTTGAAATCGAGATGTTGTAATTTGCTTCAACTTCTTCTTCTTCTTCTTCTTCTTCTTACGTGTCTTCCCATACATAAAGGTCTTGTATCTTGTCCCAAGATATTTTTTCTGATGCACATGATCCCACCTTGGATTTCACTGAATTCGTCAATCCATCGAGGATGGTATCTATTACCAATTTGTTGTTCCTTTTGCTTCCTTCACATTTTAGGTTTTTCGTTTCTTCAAAGCATTGTATCCTGAAGAAAGTGAGAACCAAACATCTACCCAAGAGCTTTCAATTAAATTTCCATTCTATTACTCCAATATTCAAAGTTGCTTCCATCAAATGGAATTTGGAATCCCATTTGAATTTTGTCTTCTATTTCTTCTTAGTATCTTCCTTCCCGATTGGATTTAAATTGTACTAAGGTAACCCACTCATTACCAATTGTTGATCTTGAGAGGGGTTGAATCGATTATCAAGTACAATTTAAACCTTTTCAACTTATACTTAAACCATTCCAACTATATCAATGAGCAATGAATAATAGTATAAAGAGTTACACCAATACACCACAATACCATGCAATATATGAAATAATCAATAGTTATTGTGTTCAAAGTAATGACTTCCAAAGAGTAGCTACAACTTCCAAAATGTAAAGGGGGGGATAAAACCTACAAGAATATACAATCCTCAATATCAAGAGAGTTGAACTCTCCATCCTTGCCCTTCCTTCCACTTGAGGATATGAGATAATAAAACTTTACATTAATCATCACCATCAACCAATCATCACATAAAACTGATAATGCTTCCGAGACTTCTTTAATTTCTGCAATTCTTCAATTCTTGGAATTACTTTGATCTTGTATATAATATTACTCAATGTATTCTACGAGAGCTCCTCCAAGTTTCCTCCTTGAATCCTCCCCAAAATAAGTTATAGAGAATGTGGGCTTTATTTCAGTTCTGGTCTATTTAGGAGACCGCACTTGTACAAAATGTCCCTCACTCAATATTTAATATCCGATTATGAAACTACTTCTAAAGAATAAACCATGATCCGGTACTTTTCCAATTAAATTTCTCCCGTCATTTGTATTCTCGTGGAAAGTTATGACCCTATTTTACGTACTTATTGGTAGCTTGAGGTGGTCACAAAGCCCTATCTTCCACCGAGTGTATCTCCATAATTATGAAATAAGAACTGAAATTTTTATCGGAGGTACCTAGATATGTCGTCTCAATACCATAGCGATTTCATATGGTGAATAATTCTAGAGAGAAAAATTATAGAAAAATGGTGAGATGAGCTAAAAATAACATACCTTAGAATTTATCACCAAAGACTTCATCCCCTTGAAATCTAGCCTTCTTTGCTTCTTATTTCCTCCGAAATTCGACTTATATCCAAATGAATGTATAATGATGTTTATTTATACCATTTTATGTCACTTCCATTTAACATTAGAATTAAGACTTGACACTTTCTTATTTTTTGTAATTCTTTATTTAATTATCTTAGGCCTACATGTACTTCCTTCTTCTGAATTCGCTGTAATCTTCAAAATTCATTTTCTCCTCAATACTTGGGATCCACGTGACATGTCATACCACTTTGGAAACAACATGATGTATACTATCCATCCATGGGTGTTGTCTGCATGTGCATTTTCCTTCCATGTCAAATACCTTCGAAAATCAATGTGGAGTCCCAAACCACTGACTAGGGTTGACATCAGTGGCAACAACCAATCTTCCAACAAAGATTATATGCCAAATTTATTCCCCAGGAAGTTGATACACCAAACTACCCAGCGGGGTCCACAAAATATTGGATTTTCATCTTCTGAGGTTAGGGGTTTGGACTTTATTTATGATAAAAAAGGTCTTTGGAACCTCATTGAAAAATCATCTTCTTGCGTATGTGAGTGTAGCAGACACATCTCTTCTCGAGATAAGTTTCCCTTGTTGTAGTGAGTCTTGCACTCTGTATTTTTACAGTCTTTGTACATTTAGCTTGTTAATATAGTATGATACTTTACATGCCATATTTTTAGTTTACATTCGATACATTTACATTATATTATTGGATATCTAAGATATATACGTACATTTCTTTATTATATCTTACATCTCATTTTGCTTGAAAATAATCTAGATCATTTAAAATTACATTTATATCGCTCTCTGCATATATCAAGGTTATTTCTCATTTTGAAAGAAACAAACGACACATGACCCCCCTTAATGAATTCCTTCCCAAAAAACAACACACAAATCGAGCTCTTCCAACACAAATTTGTCTCAACCTTAGCGCACACAGATTTGCTCATTGATTCGTTTCATGTGCTCGGATACCACTTGTTGTGTTAGTGGAAGTATAAACACAGTAATATTCAATATAAATTAAGCAAGAGATCACAAAAAATACACATTGAAAAGCAATCCCACTGATGAATACGGTATTCACTACTACACGTGAAAAGAGTGCGATGAATACTTGCGTGAAAGTACTCTTTCATTTGCCAAAATTCAAGAAGAAAAGTTCAATTTTTTCAATTGATGTAAATCCACCCCATATTAGATGAAGCTCTGTCCGTGACGGAAGAAAACTTTCGTCTATTTTGTGTGATAATCAAGATGGTGGACTCTTGTCTTTGTTTTCGCGGCGCTCATTGTGGCCGTTACACTTTTGATATCCGCAATTGACCATTATACATTTTAACAAAATATAAATTGATATGGTCAAAGTTCATCATAGAAGCGGCGAACTTTGACTTGACCATTATAACCATTCCCATCTTCAACAAAGTGACCTAAATACTTAACAAATAGATAGGTAAAAAATATTTAGGTCACGTCATTAGCACAATTGCAATGATGGTGACCTAAATTGACCTATAAATGTTACTAGGTAAGATGTTGCAACAATCTTTCTATAACAACAACATTCTGCGACATTCTTCCGAAAGGGTATTTTTGTGCAGAAGTTGTGCGGAATAATGTTGTGGAATATAGTTAGAGGTGGGAAAAAAGTAAAGCGGTGAAAAGGGTGATGGTAGTTGTTATTTCCCTTGCTAAAAATGTTGCCTCATACATCCAGTAAAATTTTAATGGAAACATCTACAAAACATTGTAGTAAATACGAGCACATTGATGGCGAATCGAATGAATATAGTCCCATGGTAATTAGCTATATTTTTCATTATCTTTTTTATTTTGTCAATTTTATACAAAATTTTATATATGTATATATATTGTTTGAATGTTTATTATAGTATACACTAATTTTGCATGATTGTTTGTAATTATAAAAAGTTAGAGGGAAACTCTAACTTTCCGTAGAATATTTCACTAAGTATTAGTAGAAATGTTGTTGTACAAGTTGAGGAACATTATGACCAAGCAAATGAGGATCTCATGGAAGAAGAATATGATGGGAAAATCAAGTTAATGATCCCATGGAGAGAAGATAGGGATAAAATCAATGATCCAAGATTTGTGTTTCCACATACGGATGAACATATAGGACAATCTTGGTATTTATGATGAACCTCCTATTAGAAAAGGAAAATAAATGACTTTATGAAGGATCAAAAGAAAATATTCTCTTCGCTACATTGTTGCTAGTGAACTTAAAGGAGTAATGAATAATTTTATTAGAACACTTGTATGGCTAAAATCTAATGTATGTAATATGTTTCATCTCATAGCTATACATAAATGTTGATTTTTTTCTATTTGTTTTAGTGTTAATTAATGTATGAAATAAGAATGCAATTTTATGATTAATATTCTTACATTAACTACTTATTTGTTATGTTGTAGGTGTTCCGGTTTTTGTTTACATTAATTTTTTTTGAATAACATTTCATTGTTTAACCAATTTTGCATAATATCTTTTTGTTTTATTTATTTACTTGTATATATTACATGATATCATTCCTATAAGTAATTGTAATTTCAAACAATTAGGTAAGTACAGGTTTAGTTAAATATATAAATGTATATATTGAGCCTCTTATCGATGAGCTACTAAAGTTATGGGATAACATCACAATGTATGACATATGTAAAACAATAGGGGAGAAGAAATCTAAATTAGTGGAATACTTTTTTATGGACAATTCATGATGCCCCGGAACTAACACATTTTGTGGTATGTAGCATTCTAATATTTTCTCTTTAATACTATATATTTTTTTAATAATGTTATCATGGTGCATGTTTAATTTTTTTAAATAATCTCATTGTATAATTGACATTAATCCATTTTGTTGCAGGTCTTCAAACAAGGGAGTAAATTTGCATGTCTAGTTTGTAGCCCTAAGATGAATATGTCGTCATTCAAAAAGTTAGGAAATATGGTGTTTGATGAGTATAGGCACCTTCTTCCCAAGAACCATAGGTATCATACTCTTGAAAAACATCTTTAATGGGAAAGAGACTGGTTTTAAAACCACGAAGAATGACACCTCACCTATGGAGGTTTAAATATAATAGAAATCGTCAAGTTACTCAATTTCATAATGTATCATAGATCATGTAATGTTTTGAATGTTTTATTTTAATAATTGAATTTATTTTACCATATTTGATAATTATTTTTGTGATTTCTTTTTATGCTTCATGAAGGTCGTCATCATGAAAGTATTAATAATGTGCTTCCACGAGGAATGAAATGTTATCCTCCTCAATTCATGAGGTTTCCCTACTATGAGGAGATAAAATAGTTCATTTGTTGCTCTGATGCATATCTGGAAGAATGTGGCTGAAGCGTTATAGAAGCTGAATCATGGAATGGGTAGGAGGGACAAAGAAAAAATTGTCAAAATTTGTACTAATATTAGGGAATCCAATCATGCAATGCGAAGTCTAATCAATATTCAAATAGATCAGATGGAGTACTAGGCAGAGCCAATATTTATTTTATTAACAGAGAAACAAAGAAATGATATAAAAGAGTCCATTGAAAGAATTAAATTTCCTATGGGTTTTACATCAAACATAAATAATATCTTAATGAAGAAAGGTGAATTTGGTGGGAGTAAAAACACATGATTTTTTTACAAAAACGGTTATGTTTCATTAGGCAGTGTTCTGGCAAGCCAGAACCAGAAAATTACAAGTGTAACGAAGGTTGGTGACCTCTAACATTGCTTCCAACCTTCTTGTGAATATCTTCTGAGGGAAACCCATCCATGCATACGGGCTAATTGAAAAGCGACAAAATTGCTTACATGGTAAAATTCTCACAAGCGTGAGCCTGAAGAGACGAGAAGCAAATAACCGTGCTTAGGAGGGAGGAATTTCCTCAAAGGGATCCAACATTTTCTGAGAGCCTTAAGAGATGTTGGAGGCCGCCTCTTTTTTCTCTGCGCGCTTTGTTGGACTTTAGTCCTCGGGTAAGAGGTGGAGACAGAACTGAAATATCTTCAGGATCAGAAGATTCCACAAAATTGCTAGATGGGACTAAAACAGTCAGACCTGCCGAGGCAAAGGAACGGACACGAGGCCCCCAATTCTCACTCTGGGCTGCTTGGGGTGAAGTCTGGAGAGACTTCGTCTTGAGGCCCAGATCTTTTCTTCTTTGCCTCTGACTCTGGAGGGTGGAATCAGGAGGGCTTTAACCCTAAGTTTCCCTCTTGTTATTGTTTGGATCTTGGGCTTAGATCTTCCTTCAAGCAGCATCAAAATTTGTTTTTATTTCACAAGTTGCCTCTATTTGGGTAGAGTGTATACATTGCTTGGGGTATGGGCCCTTTCTGTGGCTGCCTTAAATCAATTAAATCTTTGACTAAATATCATCTTCTTTGGTAGCCCGAAGGGTACCTCGGAGGAGCTTTAGGGTGGCACTGTGAAATGGCCAGTAAGCATGGCGAAGGCACTTAAAGGAATGCGCTCATAGTCCGGCTCTTGGATGGCTCCATTCCCCAGGGTAATCTTAATGGCCAGGAAGGCCTTCACCGAAGGCTAACCTCCACAAATTCGAACACGGGTATCTTTGATCCTCTTCAGCCATGATGTCGAGGGAAACTCCTAACTTGTGTCGATGTCCTCTAGAGGCTTCTCCCCAAGATGCACAAGGGAGATGAAATGACCCTAACCTAGCGAGGGGTACAGCAGCCAATCTAGATGCGTGAGGATTGAATTCAAAGAGAGTCCGGGGCTAAGAACAAGCCTTTCGACCCCATGAAATATGGTCCGGATCTGAAAACTAGATCACGATTCTCTTTCCTTGAGAAACTGAAGTAAAAAAAAACCCTGCCTACTACGAACGAAGAGACTTCTCCTTGTATCAGAGACTTCCATCGATCATCCATCCATGCCTCCACTTGGATTTTGAGGTTGGGTATAATCCAGTAAACTTTCCGATGAGGGCATTTTATGCTAAAAGGAGGGCAAGATTGCAGAGCTCCTCTGGAGATAGCTCAGTGAAAGGATCTCTTCCCGCTTCTTGACAAACTTGGATGGGAGAGAAGACTTGGGTTTCGATCCTGCCGGCCGAATTAACACTTTGAATTCTTCAATGGGATCTTCTTCCATCTCATCATCCGGTTTTGGGGCCATCGTAGCACCTCCAGCCACCAAATCACAGAGGCGCCGACCACCAACAAAAGCAGTGGTTGCTCAAAAGCCGTGCAAAGGCGTTGTCCACCCGGCTAATAGCAGGCGTGTCTCAAGCATCTGCGGAATGCATGAGAGATTTTCAGATCAGCAATTTGAGCCATTTGCCTAACCCGAATCCGCACCAGCATGGAGTCGAGGGATCGGACCGAGAGGCGAGCTGGGAGTTTGGGCCCCTAGCAGCAGTGGCTTAGAATCGTTCATCTCTATAAAAGGTAAAACACATGATTGGCATAGCTTTATTAGGGTAATAATTTTGGTATACATATTTATATATAGTAATATATACATCTTTATTTATTTTATTTTTCTTGTCTACTTTGGTGAAAACAAATAGCAGTTCATTTTTTGTTACAATATGTTTCACCCTCTATCTCTCCCAAAGCAGATTTGATAACAGCATGGAAACAAGTTATATGATCTTGGAAAATACATGTCATTAAGTACAATAATAATTTTAAAGAACATTTTTCTTATAAATGTTCTTTCAAATTATTATTTGTACTTAATGACATGTTTTTTACTTGTAATATATTATATTATATTATGTTATGTTGAAACATGTTATTTTATTGTGTCATGATCTCATGTAGATGGTTGTCATTAGAAAGAAATCCATGAAGATGATATAAAGTATTGGAAGAGAGAAATTGTTAGTCTAATGTGTGAAATGCAAAAGTATATACCTCAACATTTTCAATGCACAAAGAACACTACCTCATTCCACCAAGTTAGAGGAGATTGAAATTTGTGGACATGTTCACAAAGGTCAATGTGGATGGTGGAGAGGCACTTGAAATCATTGAGGTGTTGGTTAGACAAAGAGAACATCGTCTAGGGTTCTATGGTGGGGGGATACATGGTATATCAATCCATGGTGTATATTAGTCGATGTATTCTAGAATGGCGGTATAAAATATGCATGCAGTGGATCGCATTTTGGGATGTGAACTCCATCAAAAAATTTGAAGATCGAGGAGGAGCATATGTTGGGGAAAGGTAGAATAGAAAAAATAGAGAGGTAATATATTAATAATTTAGTGAAAATTTATATTAATAGCCACATATAAAGTTTCACATTTTGTATAGTCATACTCCACATTAATATAATTTATTTCATAAATTAGTATTATTTTATAATTACCTACATATTGGACATTATCGCTAATATTTAATATTGGTGAATTATGATTTTGATTTAGTTGCTCAAGATTAGGATGCACTACATATATACATTACAAATGTCTTAGTGGAAAGCGTCATTGGAATAAAATGAAGATTTTGAAAACAATGGGAGAACAAATAGCTGGTACACCAAGGGAAATTACAATATTTTGATTTCAATACCGGCTTTATTTTTCTTTATAGATCTAAATAAAATTGTGATTATATATAACATACTTGAGAATTTTGATGATAGGTTGTCGACACTTTGAAGGAAACCAAAGCAATGATTTCCAAACATGGCCAACAACCAGGCCAGGGAGGCTACATGAGGTTATAGTCATGAATCATAAGTACCCAAACATATTAAGAATATTATTTGTATCATGTTACAAATTTAAGGTAATTGCATCCAAAACATTAAAAAACCATACCTTATGCAATGCAAGGTGACGAATTCGGAACTGAAACCACAGAAGAAGACCTCCAAATTGGTTACAAATACGGCTATAAAGGGGTAGTTGATCATATTAAAATCATGGGGTAGAGCATGGGGTAGACCCCAATATCCAATTCTTGGATAAAAGGTAAATAAAAATCGAGTCCATTAACCTTTCATTACTTATAAAATACATTAAATGTTTGATATCGTCCATAATTTAATGTCTTACTTTTTTTTTTTTAATCGAGGCTTACTATCAACTTAAAACCATTAGTACTAGACAGCGGGCGTTGATAATGCAACACATCAGGAAGATCCATGAATTGCTCCCCAACAACTATCAGTGAGGTGCAACACCAAGATGTTCCTTTGACTGAGGCCCATGACAGTGGAAATGTCTATATATTAATCATATACTTAATAATTTTGTACTTATAAATTTGGTACTTATAAATTTTGGCTTTTCAATGGCAAATAATATCATAGTTGTTCCTCCTTGACCTAAATATCGAAGATTGAATAAATTGAAATCCATTCCAACGGTGTTGACTGGAGGACCGGGTAAATAATTACATTACGCGAGTTTTTTTTTAAATATTAATGAACTACTTCAATGATATTTAAAATTGGCCATATAAATTTAATATTTTTATTTTGTAGGTGATGGCCCCCTCTGGCCCATCCTTGTGTAAGATGCAGAAGACGAAGACGTGCTTTCGTGAAAGTTGAAACAAAATCAGCTATTGAAAGAGCACCGAGTAAATGAAGACATGGAGATGGATGAATTACTTAAGACCTAGAAATCACAAAAGACTAAAAGAAATCCATCATGTCATGTAATGATTTTATAAGATAATTAGATGTACAATATATAGCTAAACATGTAATGATGCATATAATGCATTGACATTATAGGTACTTTTTCATCTTTATAATATACAAGGCTATTTCTATGGCTTGTATATATGCAATGAGATGTAATTTTATTATACATAATGATAATTTCAACTTATCTTATAAGACTTGAGTATATATTGATTCAATACTCCTTGATTCAAGGCGTGAGAATGCAAGCAAGACCTAGTGCCTTTTTCTTGGGCTATGGAGTCTAGGCAACAAATAGAACTTGAATATGCAATACAACTTCCAAAATATTGTGACATGATATATGAAACTTTGAGGAAATTCTTGTGACATGTGACATGTGGCAAGCCTCTTTTCCAAGCAATGTGCAAACTTAAACTTGGTGCAACATGCAAAAATAAATTTTTGGGAGATGCAATAATAAGTTTTAAGAGGACTAGAAGCATGGGGGTTGGAATGGGTGATGACAACGGTATTCCAGGAGGACCGAGGCACAGCCGGTAACCACTCATAGCCGGATCAAAGGTCTTACTTAGATGTTTTCAACATTAGGTAAAACCCCTCTGGAAACATCCACGGCCTAATAGCCAGGCCACTTGGCGGAGTTTATTAATGCAAAGAAAAGATTGGAGAAGTTTACAGAGGTTTCCTCTGTCCGGTCGTCGACAGTGACCCTCCATGCTCTTTAAATAGAGATCATGTGGATGTCAGATGTTAAGCCATGGACCAATGGCTGTTAAGATCGAGAGTATGAACCGTTAGATCACTCTATGTAGGGGTATATGCTCATTGTGATCGGATTTCCTAACTACAAATGCATACTAATGCATATTAAAGAAACACACTTTTACTATGCGGCCACTTGGAGCAGTTTATTAATGCAAAGAAAAATATTACAGAGAGATTTTACAAGAGAGTTTCTCACAATCGATCGTCGGCAAATGACCCTCCATGCTCTTTAAATAGAGATCATGGACCAATCGGGTGTTAAGCCATGGATCAATGGCTATTAAGATCGAGGAGAGTATGAACCGTTAGATCACTCTATGTCGGGAACATATCGTGACAGTCGAATTTCCTAACTACAAATGCATACTAATGCATATTAAAGAAACACACTTTTACCTAACGACATATTATACCAAGTAGATCTTAACTAACTCCTAAGTGTCTAAATATCTGAACATCCCCCCATAAGAACAACTTGGGATAGAATTGAAGGATTTACAATAATGACAGAATAGGAGAAGGAAGGAGGCATTAGAGCCTATCCCCCCTTAATGACAACTTCCTGAACTCGTAACATAGATCGAAGTTTGGAAAACTTCACTTCTATAAGAGACTTCACTCTGATACCATGTTCGACAACACATGTATTCCAACAGAGGA
>SNQJ01S0176427.1:0-12102 GCA_010110895.2 Picea sitchensis | reverse complement strand
TGAAAAGTGGATATCACCAGATCAGGATGAGAGAAGGTGATGAATGGAAAACAACCTTTAAGACGAATGAAGGTCTGTATGAGTGGCTAGTTATTCCATTTGGCTTAATGAATGCCCTGAGCACTTTTATGAGGCCGATGAACGAAATTCTAAAGGATTTCATAGGTAAGTTCATAGTTGTATATCTGGATGATATACTGATTTTTAGCAAGACTAAAGAGGATCATTTGAGGCACCTAACGCTAGTAATGAGGAGGCTACAATAGGAGAAGCTGCTGATCAATTTGAAGAAGTCCACTTTTATGAAGAAATAGCACATTTACTTGGGTTTTGTGATATCTTTGAATGAATTGAAGATGGATCCAGAAAAAGTGAAAGCAATCAGAGAATGGCTGTCACCAAGGAGCATGTTTGAAGTAAGGAGCTTTCATGTCTTAGCAAGTTTCTACAGAAAGTTTGTTAGAGACTTCAGTGGAATTTGTGCACCAATGATGGATACAGTGAAGAAGCGACACAAGTATTTTAAATGGACAGAGGAGGCTGAAAGGAGCTTCAATATACTGAAGGAGAAGATAACATAATGACCAATTCTGATCTTGCCAAATTTTGGGAAGACATTTCAGGTAAGATGTGACGCAAGTGGAGTTGCAATAGGAGCAATTTTGAGTCAGGATAACATACCTGTTGCCTATTTCAGCGAGAAGCTGAATGAGACTAACATGAAATACTCCACATATGACAAGGAGTTCTATGCCATAATTCAAGCATTGAAGAAATGGAGTCATTATCTTGTCTCGCAAGAGTTTGTCTTGTACAACGATAACCAAGCTTTACAATTCATAACCCGACAAGAAAAATTGAATAAGAGGCATGCAAAATGGGTTGAATTTATGCAAAATTTTACTTTTGTCATAAAACATATTGCTAGGAATGCTAACAAAGTTGTTGATGTGTTAAGTAGGAGATGTTTAATTCTGCAAGAATTCCAGGTGGAGACCTTGGGGTTTCAACACCTTAAGGATATGTATTGTGATGATACATATTTCAAGGAGGCCTACGAAACATGTACAAGCCCTGTATTGAAAGATAGAAGTCAGTGGACAAAGTATATGGTTCAGGAAGGATTGTTGTTCAGAGGAAATCAATTGTGCATACCAAGATGCTCAATGAGGGACAATCTTCTGAAGGAGAAGCATAATGGAGGATTGGTTGGACATTTTGCCCACGATAAAACATTTGCACAGTTGAGCAGTTCATACTATTGGCCANATAGGTGATAAAGTTTGTGAACAGATGTAGGATCTGCCAACATGCAAAGGGGAAAAGACAGAACATTGGGTTGTATCAACCATTGCCAATACCAGAGAGGCCTTGGGATGCAATAAGCATGGATTTCATGTTAGGATTGCCAAGAACACAAAGGGGATTTGATTCCATATTTGTGGTGGTGGATAGGTTTTCAAAGATGGCACATTTCATCCCATGCCAGAAGACCAGTGATGCAACACATGTTGCAAATTTGTTTTTCAAAGAAGTTGTGAGACTTCACGGTATAGCCAGGAGAATTGTCTCAGACAGAGACACAAAATTTGTTGGTCAATTTTGGAGGACGTTGTGGAAGAAGATGGGGAAATTTTTTTCCTTCAGCTCAGCTTATCACCCTCAGACAGATGGGCAGACTGAGGTGGTAAATAGAAGTTTGGGAAACTTATTGAGAAGTCTGGTTACTGAACACCATAACCAGTGGGATCAGATTCTGCCACAAGCATAATTTGCATACAATGAATCACCAAACAGAAGCACTGGAAGGATCCCATTCCAAATACTCTATGGAATGCAACCCAGGGGAGTGTCTGAGTTAAGGGACTTGGAACAGGGAGAGATCAGAAGCGCTAGAGCAGAGGATTTTGCTGCTAAAATGCAAAAACTTCATAGTCGGATCAAAGAACAATTATAGATTTCTAACCAGAAATACAAGCATAGAGTTGATCAACATCGCAGGGAACTTCAATTTGAAGTGGGAGATCAGTTTTAGCACATCTCAAGAAGGAAATTTTCCCTAGGGGAACATATAACAAATTGAAGATGAAGAAGATATGACCCTGTAAGATCTTGAGGAAGTTTGATGCAAATGCCTATGAGATCGAGCTGCCATATGGTGTGGACATTTTACCCATATTCAATGTCTCAGACCTGTATCCTTACAGGAAAGACGACACTGAAGGATCAAAGGATCAAGGAAAGATTCAGTGGGAAAAGCAGATGCCTGTGGCAAAGAAGCTATAGATGGAGAAGATTCTGGATCAGAGGATTGGCAAGAAGACCAGGAGGAAGACTTATTTTGAGTATCTGGTCAGATGGAAGGGATGCCCACTAGAAAATGCCAGTTGGGAAAACGAAGCTGCTATCCAGAAGTAGGGAAAGTCAGTAGAGGAGCTCATGGACAGGAGTCCATGAATTTTTGTCAAGGGGAGTATGATGCAGGAGCATCGTTGGAAAGCACACAGAGCTGGGACCACTCAACACATGAGAGTTCTTCCAGAACTTCAACGTGGGTAGTTACAACTAATTCTGAAATCCATATTCACTCAATTCCATAATTTACCTTTGGAGGCACACTTGAACCAGTGCCGAATTTTACCCTTTGAGGCAAGTTTTGAAATCGTAAACAGAGTAGGAGTTTCCACTACGGCTCTGGAATGCGACTGAACTAAGATAGCGTAGGATGAATTTTAGAGTAGGCAAGTAGCTAGGGGAAACCCTAGAAATATTTTTGACTTAAGTAAAAGTTTGTACGCCCAGTTGGGGAGAGCTGCAATACAAACATAAATTAGCTATAAGAGAGAACTGCAAGTCAGCAGGAGATCTCAGGGTTTTGAGTTACTATAATTTTGAATGTATTATGTAGCCATTGGGCACTTGTGAATATAGCAGAAGGAAAATTGATCCAAATGTACGGTGTGTGGACTATGTGTTTTTTCCTGTCATTTCTGTTTCCATGAACAAGTGGATGGAACTGTGAGTTTTTCCAGTTTCAGTTGTTTCTCTTCATTGGAAGCTCTGCAAGGTGTGCATCAAGCCAGAGAGGAATGTAAGGAAATCATGAGGAATTTATCTGCGAGAAATACCATGGACTTGAGTTATCAAAATCCCTGAGACGCAAGGAGTGAGCTAGAAATCGAAGTCTGAAAAAGACAAAGCTCAGGAGGAATAACACTTCGGAAAGTGTTATCGAGATCCAGGAACTCATTCCCTGGAAGAAGTGAAGACTGAGTCTTCGAAGACTTAGAAAATCTTCTAAGTCTGAAGTCAGTAAAAGTTCAGGAGGAAGAACGCCATCGAGCGTTGGATTGCGGTGGAAAATCCCGTGGACCACCCAATTTGAGGTAGGAGCGCAGGTTTTAACATTGCATAGATCCAGGAGGGGAGATATCAAAGATATGAACGGACGGTGGAGAGTCGTCGAGGAGAAACGTTGAAACCCCACAATTCATTGGATAAGGTGGAGTTGTGAGGAGGTTAACGATGAGGGCTTCTTGACATCCAAAGCTTAGGAGGCATAGTGACCATCGATCTCAAATAGATCTGGACCGTTGGTTCATTTTGTGATTTCGGGTATCGCAAGTTGGAAGGACAGAGGTCCTTGTCTCTCAAAACCCCGAATCACGAAATCATGATTTGACTTGAACCATCGATCACAGGAATATCTGGACTGTGGTCCACATCGCAATTTCGGGTATCGCAAGTTGGAAGGACAAAGGTCCTTGTCTCCCAAAACCCCGAATCACAAAATTGCGAAATAGCAAGGTCAGACGTGAACCGTAGATCCCAAGGATTATTTTGAGCTGTTGATCGAATGCCAAGACATTTCGGCATTTTGGCAACCAGGGATTCCAAGGAGGAGAGATATCCCTTGCACCTTGATTTCACAAAACGTGAAAAACCGAAAGAATAGGCGCTGGGCCATTTCGGCATTTCGACAACTGGGGATTCCAAGTAGCAGAGATATCCCTTGTACCCTGATTTCACGAAACGCGAAAATCCGAAAGAATAGGCACTGGGGCATTTTGGCATTTCAGCAACTGGGGATTCCAAGAAGCAGAAATATCCCTTATACCCTGATTTCATGAAAACGCGAAACCCGAAATTGTGATTCACGAAAGGTAGGAAGGATAAGTGTGCAGTCACGACTCTTGGTCGTGTGCTGTGGGAGCTTATGCTTGGCGCTTGGAAAAGACAACTGAGCATTTGTGGGGACCTGTGTGTTCGTTCAAAGGGTTCCATTTTGGAACCAGAAGAGCCATTTCGGCTCCGGAACCAAAATATCTTGACCGGGAGGTCGCGCAGCCCTTAAGAGGTATAGGGGGTCTGCATCACTTCTTCCTCTGAATATGTTTCCACATGGTTGGATTAAAAAATAGATATGTACATTTTTGTTATTTTGTAACACACTTTAATACTTTATGTCTTTCTAGGCTTCTTCTTAGAGATGGCATGATAGAATGACATCTTAACATGCTTCGATAAACTACATAGTATTTATTTAAACAATTTTAGGAATCTTTGTCCATTCATAACTGTACAATATCTCAAGGCCTTTGTTTTAAGGTTGGAATGCTATTATATCATAGAAATGTCCAAGCTTTCAAGGTGGATTTGGTTTGTTTCTTTAGTTGAGTGGATTGGAAGTATTTTTGACATAGTATCTTATATGTTGAATGGACAGTCTGCAATATTTATAGTTTTTGCCAAAGTTTCTCTATAACAGTTCTAATGTAGAGAGTTGTAATTGTTTTAACAGCTCTGTTATGGGATTCAAAGCATTTTTGAAAGTATTTTTTTATGTTGAATGAACAATCAACAATGTTTATAGTTTTTTTCAAAGTTTCTTGAGTTCTAATGTTTACAGCTCTGTTATGAGAATAGCAAGAATTACTATAATGTCTATGACAACTACTGATTCCACTTGAATGAATGAAGAGGTAATTGTCGATTTCAGATTCTCGACTTTACATCTCTTTGCACTTTAAACTTTATAAGGTGAGAGTCCGTGCACAATGTTTTTCTTTTTAATAAAAGAAAAAAATGAAGGGCTTTCATTCCTCTGAAACTCTGTGACAGGGTTTACTTTGTGTGAGCTCTATTTTTACTTGTTCTTCTAATTCCTTTGTACACTATGTTTACTTGTTCTTCTAATTCCAATGTGCATTTGTCTATATTCCACAATGTTACTATGTTTAGAACATGCCATGGTTGGAATTAGTTAATGTACCTGATATGTTTTTATTTTAATAAGTGGTAGGTCATCTATTCATATATACCAGTGGTCAAAATATTTGCAAGCTGTTAGATAATCTAGGGGAGAAACCCTCAAATTGAAACCTATGAAATAGTCTTTCAAGTACATTGGCTTGAATAATATCACAATACAAAATTGGAAAAAGTTAAGTACATTGGATTGAATAATATCGCAATACAAATTTGGAAAATGTTTTCATATGTCTTACTCCTGGCTACTGAATCCTAATAGAAACAAAAGAAAAAAATACTGAGTATATCTTATTTTCTAGCCACGAAATCTTGGCAGAGGAAAAACATGATAGGTGATGCAGGAGCATCACCAACGGAGCATGAATGGAGAATAACTAGGCACACTAGTGCACATTCTGGAGAAATTTAAGTTTTGAAGAATGCGTATCACATAAATCTTTTGAAAAGAGTTTTAATCAAAGAACATCTTAAATGTTGTAGAGATGGATGGTTCATGAAGACATCTGAGAATGTATTTTCTTTTAATGTAGCTAAGTGCAGTATAGATTCGATGTGTTCGATCTGATCTGTCTATCCCAAATATTTATTGTAATAAATACTAAGTAGTTGATAGCTTTTAATTCGATAGGATAGCTTTAGAGTCATTGGAGGGAAGAACTCGAAGAGCCCTTTTGTATAAAGCTTTGTATTTTTTCCCAATAGAGGTTGTTGGCACTCTATTTATTGAGAGTTATCGCCATTGTAGCAGAGAGATGAGAGCTATCGAGAAGCAATGTTTGAACACATGTTTATTTCAGTTGAATGAATACAACATAAGATAATTGTCCCAAATGTATGGTGTTGATGCATCTATCTGAATGAATGAATGGTATAATTTCTATCTATTTTTAATTCTCTGTTATTTCTTGTTCTTGAATTTATGCATGCATTTACATGGCTAGATGTATGAATCTGTGAGATTTTAAATAAGTTTGAATTGGTTCTCTTCTATGAGCAAGTGAAAGTGTGCATAGTGCCCACAGGAAGTGCATTGACAGAGTCTATTTTGACTCATAATCTCAAAATATATAATGTGAACCTTATGCATGCAAGGAGTGCATAGTGTCCACAAAGTATGCATTGACAGAGTCCATTTTGACTCAGAAAGTTATGGAAGGATAGCCTAGAGAAATTTTACCTGTAACTAGTGCGTGGTCGAGTATTCTCACTCAGAAGCTCAGGAGGAGTGGTTGAAATTGCCCGAGTGATGGGATTTCAGAGGATGACCTATTGCAAGGCGTGCACAGGATGAATTTCAAAGAAGTGTCGAAAATAGTATTCTGAGAAGACAAGAGTTCGAGAAAGAACAAGCTTAGGAGGGAGAACGACGAGAAATCGTCTAAGGAAGGAGTCCTTTGAGGTTTCTCCGATTTAGCAAAGAGAGATCCATCCAGGAGGGATTGGAATTATTCCAGATCGTCAGATCTGGTAAGAGTTGCATGAAGGTCAGGCATGAGGTATTTCAAAGGTCAGAGTTCGAGACACTTCGAAACATTGAAAGGTGAGATCATCGAAGTTGCGAACTAGCGAGGTGATTCTTAACCATTGGCTGCAAGGAGACACGTGACAAAAGATTAAATAATCCAGAAGTTAGAGGTACGAAGGAAGTAAGTGTGGACTGGGTGAATTTTCCAGAAGTCGCGAAACCCAAAGTTTATGTTGGACCATCAGATCTAGAGAGACACATGGCAAAGACCCGTGAGTTCGAGGAGGATTTTTCGGAAATAGAGGAGGATATTGCAGTATTGTCGGATCCTGAAATGGCGAAGGGTTGGCCAAGGTCATAGAATGTGGTCACATAACAGAGAAAGAGTCTAGCGCCAGACTAGTACTCACGAATCAATGTCGCCAAGCGTCAGAGAGAGGAATTGTAAGTAGCCTGAACTTACTCACGACATCAAGGGGACCTGTGTGAGTGTGTAAATTTCTCAAGGTCTGTTGAAGGCCAAAGAACCAGTTTGGTTTGGAGAGTTTGAAGATCCAAGACCGGGAGGTTGCGAAATTCCCATGAGAGAAGGGGGGGGTTGCCATCAAGAGTGGTATCAGAGAAAATACAAAATTGACTTATGTAGGTAAAGGAGATAGAGAAGTAGGATGATATCATCGAGTGGTATCAGATACATCAACACAATGCCACCTAGGATACGTGCAGAGCCTCCCATGGAAAATAGAGCTATGGAAAGGGAGATGCGAGAAATTAGAGCTAGGCTAGATGCCACAGAAACAACACAAAGGAGAGAACCTGATGCTGGAGATGTCAGCGATGCAGAAAATGAAGAAGTGGAAGTTTAAGAAGCTTTAGTAGAGGATGTCAGAGAAGAGCACTTGCTGAAAGCGGTTGTTAAGTTGGGAGCTAGAGCAAAGATAGACATCCCAATGTATGAAGGTAATTTGGACGTCGAAGAATTTCTTGATTGGATACGAGCAATGGACAAGTATTTCGACTATGAAGATGTCGATGAGGAGAAAAAGGTAAAACATGTTGTCACTAGGTTGAAAGGACATGCAACACTGTGGTGGGATGAATTGCAGGATGACAGGAGAAACGAAGGTAAGCAAAAGATCAAGAGTTGGGATCAAATGGTAGCCAAGCTAAAGGTGAAGTTTGTACCCAAGGACTACCAGATAAATATGTTCAGAAGGTTGAAAAACCTGAGACAGAAAGGATTGACTGTGAAGGAGTACACAGTGGAGTTCTATAGACTGACCATCAGGGCTGGACAAAAAGAGAGAGACAAGGAAAAAGTTGTCAGGTACATCAACGGCCTAAGATATTAAATCCAGGACAAAATCAACATGATGACAGTGAGAAAAATAGAGGATGTGTACCAAATTGCATTGAAAGCATAAGAGAAGTTGGCTAGGAAATAGAGTCAACAAAATAGAGATAGAATATTGAACAGAGGAAAAGGCGTTGCCCATGACAAGACACAGAAGCCCAAAGGTGAGGTGGAGAAACCACATAGTCACTCTGAGAGCGAAGGAAGTTTCCAAGGAAGGAAGAGCGGTGGTAGAAAATCTTTTCCTAGAGGAAGAAGAAGAGGTAGAGGAGGTGAGATAAAGTGTTATGTCTGTGGAAAGGTAGGACACATGTCTTGGTAATGTCCCGAGAGGAAGAAAGAAGGAGGTGAAGCTCACATTTCAGAAGCATGGAAGCGAGATGTTGAGGAAGAAGGTGCAAAATATGGGAGATCTTTGATGATGAATACAGTTCTCTTAAAGCCAAAGCTAGAAGCTGAAAAGCCGGTGCAGAGGAACAGTTTGTTCAGGACAACTTGCAAGACTAAAGACAGATTATGCAAGGTTATAATTGACAGTGGGAGAACTGATAACTTAGTATCCATAGAGGTGGTGGAGAAGTTAGAGATGGAGATGAATGTACACCCAACGCCGTATAAAGTCTCATGTTTGCAGAAAGGTCATCAGGTGATAGTCACTAAACAATGCCTAGTTGAATTTAAGATAGGAGGATATAGAGATGAAATTATATGTGATGTGATTCCCATGGATGTATGTCATGTTTTGTTGGGAATGCCATGGCATTATGACAGGATTTTCATTCATGATGGGAGAAGAAATACTTATACCTTAGAGAAGAATGGTAGGACACATATGTTGCTGCCAATTGAAGAGAAGAAAGTGAAAGAAGAAGCTAGCGTGAGTATGCTTCTCATGAGTGGGATGGAACTCCTGAGTGAAGTTAAGAAGGAACAGGAGATGCAGTTTGATGTAGTGAGGAAGACAAAAGTTATCCTTACAAGTATTTCTATGGAGGATTTTCTTGAGGAAATTCAGGAGTTGTTAGAAAATTTTGCTGACATAGTAGTGGATGAGTTTCCGAGCTCATTGCTACCTATTAGAAGTATCAACCATCACATTGACTTGATACCAAGGGAAATCTTGCCAAACAAAGCAGCGTACAGATTGACACCTCAAGAAAATGAGGAGGTGAAAAGACAAGTTCAGGATCTATTAGACAAAGGTTTGGTAAGAGAAATCTTGAGTCCATGCACAGTACCAACTGTGTTGAGTCCGAAGAAGGATAGAGGATGGAGAATGTGTATAGACTCAAGGGCCATGAATAATATCACCATTAGGTATATATTTCCATTTCCGAGGATGGATGACTTGATGGATTGTTTGAGTGGAGCAAACTATTTTTCAAAAATAGATTTGAAAAGTGGATATCACTAGATAAGGATGAGAGAAGGTGATGAGTGGAATACTACCTTCAAAACAAATGAGGGATTGTATGAATGGCTTGTTATGCCATTTGACTTAACAAATTCCCCGATTACTTTTATGAGGTTGGTGAGTGAAGTGTTGAAATATTTTATTGGCAAGTTTGTGATCATATATCTAGATGATATATTGGTATTCAATAAAACTAAAGAAGAGCATCTAAGGCACTTGACATTAGTGATGAAGAGGTTGAAGCGGGAGAAGTTGTTGATCAATCTAAAGAAGTCCTATTTCATGAAGACGAAGCTCATTTATTTGGGTTTTGTGATCTCTTTGAATGAATTGAAGATGGATCCTGATAAGGTGAAAGCAATCAAAGAATGGTCGTCACCAAGGAGTATATTTGAGGTAAGAAGCTTCCATGGATTAGCAAGTTTTTACCGAAAGTTCATCAGAAATTTTAGTGATATTGGTGCAAAAATGATGGATATAGTGAAGAAAAGACATAAGTCTTTCAAATGGACAGAAGAGGCTGAGAAGAGCTTCAACATATTGAAGGAGAAGATAACGAAACAACCGATTATGGTATTGTCAGATTTCGGGAAGACATTTTAGGTGAGATGTGATTTAAGTGGGGTTGGAATTGGAGTGGTCTTAAGCAAGATAATAGTCTTGTTGCGTATTTCAGTGAGAAGTTGAATGATGCTAAGAGGAAATACTCCACATATGATAAAGAGTTCTAGGCCATAATTCAAGCCTTGAAGAAATGGAGGCACTATCTCATTCTGAAGGATTTTGTTTTGTATAGCGATAATCAAGCTTTACAATTCATAACCAGACAAGAGAAGTTAAACCAGAGACATGCCAAGTGGATAGAGTTTATGCAAAATTTCACTTTTGTCATTAAAAATATTTTTGGTAATGATAACAAGGTTGTTGATGCAATGAGCAGGAGATATCTAATTATGCAGGAATTTCAAGTGAAGACCTTAGGGTTTGACCACCTTAAGGAAATGTATCATAGTGATCCAGATTTCAAGGAAGCATATGAAGCATGTGTGAATCCTGTGCTCAGAGATAGAAGCCAGTGGGTTGGATATCTGATTCAAGATGGGTTTTTGTTCAAAGGATTCCAGTTGTGCATACCAAAGTGTTCGATGAGGGAGAATTTGCAGAAGGAAAAGCATAGTGGAGGTCTAGCCGGACATTTCACCCATGACAAAATGTTTGCACAGTTGAACGATTCATATTATTGGCTAGGTATGAGAGCATAGGTGAAAAGGTTTGTGAAAAAATGTAAGATTTTCCAGTATGTAAAGGGGAAGAAGCAGAATACTGGGTTATATCAACCATTTCCTATTCCAGAGAGGCCTTAGGATGCAATAAGCATGGATTTCATGTTAGGATTGCCAAGGACACAAAGAGGAAGCGATTCCATATTTGTGGTAGTGGACAGATTTTCAAAGATGGCACACTTTATCCCATGCTAGAAGACTAGTGATGCAACACATGTTTCTAATTTGTTTTTCAAGGAAGTTGTAAGAATCCATGGATTTCCCAGGAGTATTGTTTCAGATAGGGATACCAAATTTGTTGGTCATTTCTGGAGAACATTGTGGCAGAATCTAGGAACATAACTATCCTTTAGTTCTGCATATCACCCTCAAACAGATGGACAAACTAAAGTGGTGAATCAAAGTTTAGGATATTTGCTGAGGAGTTTGGTCATTGAATACCATAGCCAGTGGGATCAGATTCTAGCACAAGCAAAGTTTGCATATAATGACTTAGTGAAAATAAGTACCAGAAAGAGTCTGTTTCAAATAGTGTATGGAATGAATCCGAGGGGAGTGCCAGAGTTGAGAGATCTGGAGCAAAGTGAATTTAGGAGCGCTAGAGCCGAAGACTTCGCTGTAGAAATGCAGGAACTTCATAATCATATCAAGGAGCAGTTGAAGAGGAGAAACAATGTGTTAGCACTGAGAGTCACCCTCAGATTGCGGGAGGATAAGCCCAGTACCCATCACTATTTTTTGGTGGATGTTGGTTTTATATGAGTGGAGGTCAATGGACAAAACTCAAAATATGAATGATGTTCAACACAAAACTAGACAAGAAATGCACAGGGAAGTGAGGGCCACATTAACTTCAGTCAGTGAATTGAGTTTAAGTGTGAGAAGAGGGAAGACTTAGTGAGAAATGTGAATAAGACTGATATGGGCATTAGGCTTTCAAGTAGCTTGGAGAAGAAAAAATCAGACTCAAGATCATTCTTAAGCCCAAGTTTTAGACATTGAAATATGTCCAAATAACACAGTCACAACAACACAATGATCAAACCTACATCACAATGCAGCTACAACAAATTGACTGGATCCTCCATGCTCGAGCCATTTAGTGCAAGAGAGAAAAAGATAACAAGGGAGCTGACTAAAACTGGTCACGATACCACTGTAATCAAACCTACATTACAACATCATAACAACCCTCGACTGGATCCTCCATGCCCGAGTGTTTTAGCACAGTTTTTATAGAGAGATGAAAAGAAGCTGACTTCTATTAACATGAAAGTATCAAATTTGATACATAACCAGAGAACAGTTATGGCAT
>SNQJ01S0176426.1:1253-19961 GCA_010110895.2 Picea sitchensis | reverse complement strand
ACTAATTTTGAGAACCAAGATGAATTGAATATTTTCAAGAACATTAGAAGGTATAGAATATTCAGAATAGCATCCCATGTTGTTGTGTTCCCATGCGTTGATGCCATCGCTTGGATATTCAAGCATGTAGATCTAGGAAACAAATATGTCTATAAATCTATAAGAGAACCCATAGTACTGGTTCGGGCCGAAAAATTAGCAACATGTTATCATCTTGATAAGGGGACTAAGAAGCTATACAACAAACTTATCGTCGAATTTGAATACACCGAAAAAGATTTATTCCCCATGTGGTACAATCCAAAAAAGAAATTCAAACTTATACCCAAGGGAGGATACCCTATGATAGCGCTAAGGAGGCCTTATCAGTACATGGTAGCCATGATATGTAGGTTATATAGGGAGCAAGATGCCGCCAAGTTCCCCCTTTCATACATGTCTCTAATTTATTATTGTCCAAATGAATGATTATCATTTATCTAGGACAACATATTATCATCCAACCTAACATAATCCATAAATGCAGTTGTAGAATCTCAGTCGGGAACTTTCCCAAGTTTCCACATGTCTTCATACCTCATGGAAATCATGTGCATATCCCACCAATACCCAAAGATAGGGTGGAAATGGAAACCATCATATGAATCCATTCACATATAATACAAAGTAATCAGGGAGCATAAGTACAAGATGGAATACCAGAAGATCTATGAGCACTTTTGAGCTCCCTTGTAGGATTTCATATTTTGCACACTAGCCCCATGTATGACTGAAAAGGAAATATTTGCCATAAAAAGGATCAGGGATTGGTACCTTATGGAGAACAATAATTATATCATTGTTTATGGTGCCTCAAGACCCCCCCATAACCTCCCTTAGTTTGTGCAAGAAAATATAGTACTCCAATAGGAGGAATGTTATACCGAGGAAAGAAGGCAATATGGCCACTGTAAAATTCTGAGACCCGAGAGATCTAGAATTCGATGAGAAAAATCATACTAATATAATTAATTTACAAGTAAACAAATAAGATAAAGCTAGAGAATAATTTACTCCACAAGAATGAATGTATTCACAATATATTAAAAATTACAATGAGATCAATTCAATATAGAGAGAGGAATTGATCTTGTCACTAATAATAGCAACTGCCACTAAAATAAAAAAAGGAGTGAAAAAATAGCTAAAGCACATGCCGAAACCTCTAAAATAGATAACCCACACCTAACATGAGTATGATAGGACAAAAGGTGTTCTTATACCTAACTGATTAGCTAAATAAAGCAAGTTTACTAAAGAAAGGGGACAAATCCCTAAAATCAAGGGACAATTTCCTTGATTTAAGGAGGAAGTGTGCTCTCCTTCCTTTATGGTTTTAAAATTTGCATGGAGGTTGGAAAGGAGTCACTAAGTGGTGTTATAATTAAAGAACTCAAGGTTAACTCCATGTCATAGGGGACATATCCCTAAATTTAATGAAAACTCCCTAAAATCAAGCAAAGTGTCTCCTACCCTCTCTAGGAGGTAAAATCAAGTGAGGAAAAATGCACTGGGATGCATTAGCCAAGGTCTAGGTGCTTAAGAAAAGTAATACACCAAGGGAATATAGGATTATTTTCTAACACCCCCCCTTAATCCTAACTGTAGTGACATAATAAGAAAATGTGAGTCTCGACCAAGATGCCATTTTAGGTACTCAATACAATAATGAACCCCTCATAAAATGGGAAAAGAGGGAAAACCTCATGGGAACCCCCCCCCAAAAAAAGAGGACATAAAAATAATTCTAAGTAATCTGTGAGAGTCTACCCAGTTGTCTCTACCACAACCAAAAGATCCTTCAAGTCAGAGAATTTTTTCTCAGTGAAGGATTTGGTGAAGATGTCTGCAACCTGTTGCTCAGTGGGGAAGTATTGTAGTGAAATCACTCGATCATGAATCAGCCCTCTGATGTAATGAATGTGTATCTCTATATGTTTGGTTCTTTGTATTTGAACTAGATCAGTGGATATCTTAATGGTACCCTAGATGTCACAAAATATGACAGTTGGTATCTAATATTGAATCCCAAACTCATAAAGTAAACCCTACAACCAAATACATTGTGTGGCGGCATTCACTGCCCCCCTATACTCTTCTTTTGTTGTGGATAAATAAATAGCTTCCTGCTTCTTTCTTGACCAGCAAAGTGGCTCAGAACTAAATATGAATACATACCCTGAGGTGGACTTGCAGTGTTTTCCATCGCTAGCCCAATCTGAATCTGTGTACCCGACCAAAGATAGAGGACAATCAATTGCATAGTAAACACTAAAATTGGGAGTGTCTTTTACATACCGAAGGATTCTCTTAGAAGTTTTCCAATGAAGCTCATGGGGCTCCTACATATATCTAGAAACAACATTCACTACATAAGAGATATCAGGATGGGTATGTGTGAGGTACAATAAGCTCCATACCAACTGCGGATAGAGAGTATTGTCTACCAAAGGAGTAGTCACTCCATCCTCCAATCTAACCCCGAACAGAAAAGGTGAACCAATTGGCTTACACTCTGTCATCTAAAACCTATCAAGTAGATCCAGTGCATACTTAGTTTATTCCATACTGATTCTTGAAGTAGACTGTGATACCTCAAGACCAAGAAAATAATGCAACAAACCCATATCACTCATGGAAAATATATCATGCAAGGGAGTCTTAACCCATGCAATCTCTAATAAATAACTCCATGTTATCAGTACGTTATCTAGGTATAGAAAAATCAGCAAAAGGGACCCATCATGGTGAAGCATATAAACATTCGAATCTGATTTACATCTATGAAATCCCTGAGAAAGCAAAAAAGAATCCATTTTTGGATACCAAGCTTGAGGAGCCTGTTTGAGCCTATATAATGATTTATTTAACTTGCATACAAGAGAAGAGTCATGAAAATACCCCTGTGGCTTCTGCATGTATATCTCTTCCTTCATATCTCTATGAATAAAATCACTCTTCACATCCATGTGATGGACTTCCTAGTGTCAAGAAGCCGCAATGGCCAAAACTAGCCTCATTGAGTCCATTTTTGCAACTGGTGAAAAAGTCTCGGTATAATCAATGCCATGTACCTGGGAGTAACCTTTAGAAACAAGACGAGATTTATACTTACTGATCTCACCATTTTCATCCATCTTTGTTTGAAATATCCATCTGCATTAGACAGGATTTCTTCCTTTCGGAAGTGGAACCAAATGTCAAGTTTGGTTCTCCATGAGAGCATTGTACTCCTCATCCATAGCAACTTCCCAGAAGGGGTTTCTTATGGCCTTTGTATATGAATGATGACAAGTTACAAGTTACATATATCAAAATATGGGCAGAAAATTCTCTATGGAAGCCAAGGTAGTGGGGGCCTCGAAAAACTGTGATCTGGTCCTCGTCGGATCCGTCGGATTGTCGACTAGTTCACTGATATCATGCAAAGTATTTTTGGCCAAAACTGGTAGGTTATAAGGATAAGCCATGAAATTCTCATAAAAATATTAATATGGTCCATATACCTACTCATCATCATTATCTGTAGTTCTCAAATGAGCATCAAAACCCTCTTCAATTGTTTCATCCAAAAAATCCTCAGCAGGATGATCTAAAACTACATGTAGTGGACCCTCTTCGAACTTCACACTTCGCTCAATGAAAATTGAATCAGTATAAGTTTTTAGTAGCCTATAAAAATAGAAACCTTTAGGGTATCCAAAAAATATTCATTCAACACTCTGAGGCTCTAGTGCCCTTCGTTTATCAGATGGAATATGGGCCGATGCACAGTAACCAAAAATTCTGAAATGAGAGACTTTTGGTTTCTTACTACACCAAGATTAGAAAGGAATGATTCCCTTCAGTGATTTGTGAGGAACAAAGTTCTGAATGTATGCTGCACAATTTATGTCTTCATCCCATATCTTTGGAGTCGATGATTTTGATTGTAGCATGCAGTTTTCCATCTCTCTCAGTGTCTGGTTCTTTCTCTCATTAACATCATTCTGTTGCGGTGTGTAAGGCATTATATGTTGGATCTCGATGCCCACTTCATAAAAACGTTGTTGCATATAATTTTTAACATACTCACATCCATTATCACTACAAAGTATATTAATCCTTCCCTCAGAACGATTCTCAACGAGTGCTTTAAATTCTTTAAAATAATGAAAAACTTGAGATTTCAACGTCAAAAAATACACCCATGTGAAGCAACAGCAGTCGTCGATAAAAGTGAGTACATACCGATATTTTCTGATTGAGGGATCAGGGAAGGGTCCCATGACATCACTATGAATCATCTGAAGAGGTGATAATTCCCTCCATGCTTTTCCTTGGTCAATTTTTTTCTTGGGATGCTTACCAAGAATGCAGCCCTAACAGATCTCATTGGAAAATTTGATTTGAGGCAAACCGGTTACCATGTCTTCTTTGTTGACTTGATGAAAGTATATGTAATTAAGATGGCCAAATATCTCATGCGATAAACTGCTCTCTTCATTATTATGATTCAAAAATGTTGTACACACAGATTTGGGAATTAAATGAGAGAAGGAATACAACCGAGAGTGATGATCTGCAACACCATGAGCTACCCGGGACCTTGTTTTTAAGTCTGAAATCTCTAGTAAATCTGAATAGAATTTGACCTTTCTTCCAGAACCTGCCTATGTGATTTTTGTTGGGTATGTGTTATATTCTTTGCATGTGTGTGTGGGTGTGTCAGATATGACAACTGCGTCTGATGATCCCTCGTACTAGTGCTTTGTTCATGCTGTGTGCACCGGGCGCTTTCCTAGGGGGGTGCCCGGGGGGGCAGGTATCCCCCCCCTGGTTATGCGCAGTGTTCGGCAACGGGTGGTAGCACCCCGAAATTTTTTTGGGGGCGGTTTTTGTTATTTTTAGCAGTTTTGTAAATTAATCCCAGATTAAGGGATTATGGTTTTGGTATCTATAGAATACCTAAAAACATTGTATATATATTGTATAGTGAATGGTGAAATTCGATATAATGAATATAAGAAAGGTTTTCCCAGTTGAGGGTTTCCGGTATAAATCTATGTCTACTATGTGAATGAGCCATTTATTAATTTTTTTTTTGCTTAAGAATCTATATGCATTGCTTTACTTCACAGGTTTACAACTTACATGTGCTATCACAGCTCGTTTTTGGCTTCAGAGGGACACCTTTATTGTTGAGGGTTTGGCTCAGTATTGATAGATCAAGTTTATCTTGGGTCTATGATAAACCCAGGTTTAGTGGGAGCTTTTGCAGTGGTGATTTGAGTGCAGAAAGAGGAATGGAAATCTCTTCTAGAATCGAGATAGAGAAGTTCAATGGTAAAAATTTTGAGCTGTGGAAGCTAAAGATGGAGGAACTTCTTGTACACAAAGAACAATGGATCACTATGGATCCTGGTACACAACCTACTAGTACACCGTCTACTAGCACATAGGCTAATGGTACACAAACTACCAGTACACAAACTACTATTACACCAGTTACCGGTATGTCGAAGGAAGATTGGGAGAAGTTGGACAGAAGAGCAAGGAGTACTATTCGACTCTGCCTGCCAAATTCAGTTTTGTTGAATGTCTCGGGAGAATCTACAGTCAAGGAACTATAGGATAAGTTGGGGAATGTGTATCAATCAAAGTCCCTAGTAAACAATTTGTTTCTTCGAAAGAAGTTGTATCATCTTAGGATGGAAGATGGAGATTCTGTGACAGAACATCTAAATGCCTTTAATACTCTAGTAAGTCAACTTGTCTATGTTAATATTACGATTGCAAAAGAAGATAAGTGTATTAATTTGTTATGTTCTTTTCCAGATGCTTGGGATAATCTAGTTGTAGCAATTGGTAGTACCACTCAATCTACATTGAAGTATGAGGATGTTGTTTCATCCTTGTTATCTGAAGAGATGAGGCGAAAAAGCATGGATGGTAACAACACAGATGCTTTATTTGTAAGAGGGCGTACCCAAGACAAGAACCCTAGTAAGCCTTCGGGGTGGAGATCTAAATATACAGGTAGATCTAAGTCTCCGGGAAAATCTTTAAAAAAATATCGGAAGCGTGGTAAAACAGGGCATTATAAGAAAGATTGCAAATCTAAGAAGGATGAAAAACCAAAGGGATCTGATAGTACCTCTTCAACAGAGGCGAAAACCTCCACTGAAGAAGGAGGTGATTTTTACCTGGCATCTACATGTACACATGCAGACCGTGATGTATGGTTGATCGGATCAGGTGCGTCATACCATATGACTCCTCGCAGGGAGCGGTTCTCTGAATATGAAAAATATGATGGTGGTGATGTATTCCTAGGACATGACTCGACAACAAAAATCTTGGGATGGTGAAGGGTTAAGTTGTTGTTAAAATATGGAAGGATTAGAACACTTCTTGGGGTTCTGTACATTCCAAAACTAGGCAGGAGCCTATTATCTGTAAGCAAGATGGATGATGCAGGAGTGGATATTGTATTTGGAAAGAACACTTGAAAGATGGTACGAGGAGCAATGGTGTTGATAAGGGGCGTTCAATGTGGAACTATGTACAAGTTGTTGGGAAGCAGTTATAATAATGGGTGTAACAATTCTATTGTCCCTGAGCAGAGAAATGAAGCATACATGACCAATACTGCCCCAGAAAAGAAGACCATGTTGTGGCATCAAATACTGGGGCATATTGGATAAAAGGGCCTGCGAGCACTACACGGTAAAGGTATGGTTGAAGGTATGTCAAATTGAACTCTGGATTTTGATTTCTGTGAACATTTCATATATGGTAAACATAATCGAGTAAGATTCCCATCTGGTGCTACAAGAGCAAAGGGGATCTTAGATTTGATACACAGTGATGTGTTTGGACCTGTTCATGTTCCATCCCTAGGTAAATCTGTGTATTATGTTTAATTCATAGATGATTTTTCAAGAAACACATGGATTTATTTTCTTAGAAAGAAATCTGAGGTATTTGATAAATTTAAAGAGTTTAAGGCACTGGTAGAAAATCAGACAGAGAAGAAAATAAAGGTATTGAGAACAAATAATGGTGGAGAATTATGTGGAAATGAATTCGAAGAATTATGTAAGAAGTGTGGTATATCAAGGCAGAAGACTACTCCATACACTCCTCAACATAATGGATTTGCAGAAGTGATGAACAGGACACTGATGGAAAAACAAAGGCGCATGCTCATTGGTGTCAGGTTAGGACAAGAATTATGGGCAGAGGCAGTGGGTACAACATGTTATCTGGTCAATCGATCACCTTCATCAGCATTGGATGATAAAACTCCACACGAGGTATGGTCTGGAAAGAAACCCTCTCTTCAACGTCTTAGAGTGTTTGGTTGTGATGCTTATGTACATGTTCCAAAGGAAAATAGAAGTAAGATGGATAAAAAGGCTAAAAAGTGTATCTTTATTGGTTATAAAGATGGTGTGAAAGGTTATAATCTTTGGAACCCAGAAACTAAGAAAATTGTTTACAGTCGAGATGTTGTTTTCAGAGAGGTAAAATATGTGTCCAAACAGGAATTCCTACCAACGCAAGACGAACCTGAGAAAATAGAGCTTGATTTGGATGATGCAAAATCTGAATCATATGAAGAAGAGGAAGCAGAAGAATAAGAAGAAGAACATCATACCCCAGTATTGAGGAGATAAGTGAGAGATAGAATGCAACCAGAAAGGTATAGTCCACCTGATTTTCGTTCCAATTTTGCTTTATCTATTACTGATGATGATCCCAGAACTGTCAAGGAAGCAGTGAATTCAGAGGATAGTAAACTCTGGAAGAAGGCCATGGTTGAAGAAATGGATGCCTTGGATAAGAATTAGGCATGGGATATAGTTGAGTTTCCAGCTGAAAGAAAACTGGTTGGTAGCAAATGGTTGTTCAAGAAGAAGTTTAATGCACAAGGTAAAGTGGATAAATACAAAGCTCAGTTAGTAGAAAAAGGTTATTCCCAGGTAGAGGGAATCGACTTTGGTGAGATTTTTTCTCCTGTTGCTAAGTTAACTTCTACTAGATTTCTTTTATCTATTGCTTCTTCTTTTGATCATGAAGTGGAACAGATGGATGTGAAGACAGCATTCCTACATGGGGATCTGGAAGAAGAAATCTACATGAATAAGCCAGAAGGATTTGTACTGAAGGGAAAGAAAGAGTTGATCTCTAAGCTAAAGAAGTCACTATATGGTCTGAAGCAATCACCTAGGATATGGTACCAAAATTTTGACACATACATCCTTGGATTGGGATTTGTAAGAAGGAGCGTTGATCACTATGTATATTCCAAGCAGGTTGGCAATCACTTCATTTATGTAGTGTTGTATGTTGATGACATGTTGTTGGTAGGAAATAACATGGTTGTTATCAAGGAGGTAAAATCACATCCATCCTCCAAATTTGACATGAAGGATCTCAGTGATGCTAACTTCATTATAGGAATGGAGATTAAAAGAGATCGTGCAAACAGGAAACTTTGGTTGAATCATAGAAAATATGTTGAGATGATATTGCAGAGGTTTAATATGCATGGAAGTAAACCAGTCAAGGTTCCTATTTCTATAGGTGTAAAGTTATATGCAGATCATTGTCCCAAGACACAAGAAGAAGAAGAGGACATGTCCCATGTTCCATATGCCAGTGCAGTTGGCAGTTTAATGTATGCAATGGTCTGTACTAGACTAGACATTTCACATGCAATGGGAGTTTTGAGTAGGTATATGTCAAAACCAGGGAAGGAGGATTGGACAACAGTAAAGAGGATATTTAGGTATTTGCGTGGCAATACCAATTATGGATTGTTCTACCAAGGAAGACCAGAATTGGAAAGAATGGTGGACATACATGGCTTTGTTGATGCAGACTAGGCTGGAGATCTGGATCGTAGAATATCTACAAGTGGGTATGTGTTTAACCTATTTGGAGGATAAATCAATTGGATGAGTAAAAGACAGGCTATAGTGGCACTCTCAACTGCAGAAGTTGAATACATGGCAGCCACTCATGTAAGAAAGGAAGCAATATGGTTACAAATATTGTGTTCAGGTATTGGGTTGGTACAACAATCAGTGATCCTAGCAAAGAACCCAGCTTATTATTCGAAGACAAAGCATATTGATGTTCAGTATCACTTTTTGAGAGACATGGTTGAGGAAAATAAGGTGTTGCTGGAAAAGGTTGACACTTTGAAGAATATTGCATATTGTCAGCCGCAAGGAGTGCGTGCAAAGGTTTTTCTAAAAGACACAAAGTTGTGGAAAAGTTCAGAAGGATTTGGACCTTCAAAGGAGTCGAAGGAAGGCAGAGGCAAAGTACCAAGAAAGTTCGAAGGAAGGCGTAGTAACATCGGACCGCAGGAGGACAGATTCTTAGAGGAAGAATGGATGGTCGGAGTTCTATGATGAGAAATCATGAAGTCTCGTGAACCGTTAGATCTCACAGAGGAGCAGGGGAGATATGGCGAGTATTCCCAAAGGTTCTAATCTCAGGAGGAGTATAACCGTAGATCCAAATCAGTCGGAGGGGCCATTGGATCACTCGCGAAATCGTCTATCAGGATTTCGTGAGTTGAAGGTTCGAGATTTGGTATTAAGGTTTGCGAAGCAGCAAAGTGGAAAGCGGATCAGATTTGTCCACTCATAAGGACAGGTGGCAGAGATCCAAAGATCTCGTGAATTCGGGGATCGCAAGGTAGAAGGCCAAAGGTTGAGCACTTTGGATTGGGAAGCGCAAAGCCGTGAAAGGCGGAGAAATGTGTGTGTGGGCCATAGAAGTCAAGCAAGTCGGACAGGTGGTGCACGGTGGTTGTACAATCAACTACATTGAACATTTTGGGGTTTTTTGGAGAGGAGTTATAAACACATTACATAGGATTCGCGATATCGTGAAGTTCGAAGTCTTGACAAAGAAAAGGGGCGTTGAAAAGTCAACCTTGCGAGCGCATCGAAATTTCGGTGTATCGGGTTTCGGGAGTCGAGGAGACTAGTTTCTCGACATCGCGACCACCGAAATCGCAATAAGGAGAAATCCGAAACGGGAGAGAAAGGGTTAGCGTTGACTATTTTCGATTTTTGGAGATAGGGGGACAAGACGCTTGATCACCGGATTCATGAAGGTGCGAATTCCGATCTCCCAAAGTAAAACGGAGAATTTCGTGAAGCTAACTGTGGGTGTAGATTTCCTGAAAGGGAAATAGAGGAGCCAATTTCGAGAGCTCTTCGGGCCGAATGTAGGAGAAGATCCTGTTGGTGTGGACCTTCCGACCTACGGGTTGAGGAGGGTGGTTGGGTCATCATTTTTTGGTATTAGAGCACAGAAATAATTCTTTTCTTTTTGTAGTAGGGAAAAGGATAATTTACCATGCCGCCAAGGAGAAGAGATAGACAATCACCCGATCCACGAGAGGAGAGGGAAATGCTGAGAAGAAGGGGTAGGAAAATGCAGAATCCAGAAATGGAGAGAGAGATGCGTGATCTACGAGCCAGACTCGAAGACATGGAAACAACACAGAGGCGTACAGTCAGTGCTGGGGATCTTAGTGATTCTGAAAGTGAAATTGAGGTTGAACATGAAGAAGAGGAAGTTGCAGCCAAAGATGCCGCAAACGAATGTTTGATTAGAGCTATTGCAAGAATGGGTGCAAGAGAAAAAATGGACATTCTAGTTTATGAGGGAAACTTTGACGCAGAGGAGCTTCTAGACTGGATTAGAGCTCTAGACACATACTTTGACTATGAAGATGTCGAGGAGGACAAGAAAGTCAAACATGTTGTCACAAGATTGAAAGGACATGCAACATTGTGGTGGGATGAACTACAAGCTTACAGACGCTACAAAGGCATGCAGAAGATCAAAAGATGGGATAGAATGATCGCGAAGATGAAGGCAAAATTCATCCCCAGAGATTACCAGATCACTCTGTTTCGAAGGATGAAGAACCTGAGACAGAAGCTGATGACAGTAAAAGAATACACTGAAGAATTATACAGGATGAACATCAAGGCAGGTCATCGGGAAAGTGATGATGAAAAGGTAGCCAGATACATGAATGGCCTGAGATACGATATCCAGGATGAGATGAGCATGATAACCATCTGAACGGTGGAAGATGCTTATCAATTGGCTCTGGAAACTGAAGAGAAGTTGAGTCGAAAGCAGGGTCAAAGAGGCCGAGGAAAAAGTCAGCCCAGAGGAAAATTAGTTGCTCAGGATAAAAATCAAAAGCCCAAGGAGGACTGGAAGAAACCTCAAACTCGAACTAAGAGAGGAGGAACCTCACAAAGAGGCCAGCATACCGAACAGAGAGGAGATTATGCTGATAATAATATGATTCCTCATACCAAAGGTAGAGGAAGAGGAAGAGGTGGAGTAATAACATGCTTCACATGTGGAAAGAATGGGCACAAGTATTATGAGTGTCCAAATAAAAAGAAAGAAGGAGGAGAAGCTCACATCGCCGAAGCACAGAGGCGGGATGTTGAGGCAGAAGATGCTGAAGGCAGAAGATCGTTGATGATGTGAAAATCTCTTTTGACACCAGAGAAGGAGGTGGAGAGTTCAATCCAAAGAAACATACTTTTCCGAACTGCTTGCAAGACCAAGGACAGGGTATGCAAGGTCATTGTGGATAGTGGTAGCACAGATAATCTCATTTCAACCAAGATGGTAGAAAAGCTGGAGCTAGAGATGATTGATCATCCGAGCCCATATAGAGTCTCATGGTTGCAAAAAGGACATCAGGTAACTATCACTAAACAGTGTTTAGTTGAATTCAAGATAGGAGGATATAATGATAAGATCTTGTGTGATGTTATTCCCATGGATTTTTTTCATCTATTGTTGGGTAGACCATGGCAATATGACAGGAATGTGATTCATGACGGGAGAATGAACACATACACCCTAGAGAAGAATGGGAAAACTCACATGTTGCTTCCAATCAAAGATAAGGAGGTGAAACCAGAAGTAAGCAACACTGTAATTCTCATGAGTGGGAAGGAACTTCTTACAGAGGTAAAGAAGAAAGAAGAACCGCAATTCATTGTGGTCAGGAAACCGAAGATTGTTTTGACTAGCACAAGGGTAGATGATTTACCAGAAGAGATTCAGGAACTTCTGGAAGAGTTCGCTGATATAGTAGTGGACGAATTACCTCATTTGTTGCCACCAATCAGAAGTGTGAGTCATCATATTGATCTCATACCAGGAGCCAGTTTCCCAAACAAATCCACGTATAGATTAACGCCGCAAGAGAATGAACAGGTCAAAAGACAAGTCCAGGATTTGTTGGACAAAGGTTTGGTCAAAGAAAGCTTGAGTCTGTGTGTTGTTCCAACAGTGCTCAGTCCAAAGAAAGACAGAGGCTGGAGGATGTGTACTGAATCGAGGGCGATCAACAAAATAACCATCAGGTACAAATTTCCATTACCAAGGATGGATGATCTGATGGATTGCTTAAGTGGAGCAAAAAAAATTTCAAAGATTGATTTGAAAAGTGGTTATCACCAGATCCGCATGAGAGAAAGTGATGAATGGAAAACATCATTCAAGACCAATGAAGGGTTGTATGAATGGATTTTTATGTTGTTTGGCTTAACAAATGTGCCAAGTACTTTCATGAGGTTGATGAATGAAGTCTTGAGGGAGTTCATCGGAAAATTTCTCATTGTGTATTTGGATGACATACTGATTTTCAGAAAAATAGTGGCCGAGCATTTGAAACATTTGGCTACAATGATGAAGAGGCTACAGCAGGAGAAGTTGTTGATAAATATGAGGAAATCCTCATTCATGAAGACGGAGCTCATTTATTTGGGATTTGTTATTTCTGCAGATAAATTGAGGATGGATCCAGATAAGGTGGAGGTAATCAAGAATTGGTCGTCACCGAAGAATATCTTTGAGGTGAGAAGTTTTCACGGATTGGCTAGTTTCTACCAAAAGTTCATCAGAAATTTCAGTGGGATTAGTGCAACAATGATGGACATAGTGAAGAAGAGACATAAATATTTTCACTGGATAGAAGAAGCTGAAAAGAGTTTTGATCTGTTGAAGAGGAAGATCACGGAACAACCAATTTTGGTGTTGTCGGATTTCCAAAAGACATTTCAAGTGAAATGCGATGCAAGTGGGTTTGCAATAGGGGCAGTCTTGATTCAGGAAGACAGGCCAGTGGAATATTTCAGTGAGAAGGTGAATGAAGCGAAGGTGAAGTACTCCACATATGATAAGGAATTATATGCTATCATTCAGGCATTGAAGAAGTGGAGACACTATTTGATTCCGAAAGAGTGTGTCTTATACAGTGACAATCATGCATTGCAATTTGTGACTCAATGGGAAAAGTTGAATCAGAGGCATGGTAAGTGGGTTGAATACATGAAGAATTTTACTTTTGTGATCAAACATATTTCTGGTACTGCTAACAAAGTTGATGATGCTTTGAGCAGGAAGTTTTTGCTATTGCAGGAGTTCAAAGTCAAAACGTTGGGTTTTGATGATCTCAGGAACATGTACTCAGATGATCCAGATTTTAAGGAGGCGTATGAAGCAGCTAAGAATCTAGTTCTCATAGATAGGAGCCAGTGGGCAGAATACATGATCTAGGAAGGATTGTTATTTAAGGGAAATCAGCTCTGTATTCCAAAATTCTCCATGAGGGAGAATTTGTTGAAGGAAAAACACAGTGGAGGATTGGTCGGACACTTCGATCATGACAAGACATTCACAAAATTGAATGAGTCCTATTTTTGGCTAGGAATGTGAGAAGACGTCAAAATATTTGTGGACAGATGCAGAATTTGTCAGCATTCGAAAGGAAAGAGACAGAATGCAGGTTTTTATCAACCATTGCCCATACCTGAGAAGCCATGGGATGAAATTGGCATGGATTTCATATTGGGATTGCCAAGGACACAAAGAGGATTTGACTCAATCTTTGTGGTGGTGGATAGATTTTCCAAGATGCCACACTTCATTCCATGCCAGAAAACCAGCGACGCCACACACATTGTGAACCTGTTTTTCAAAGAAGTCATTCGACTTCACGACTTACCAAGGAGAATAGTTTCAGACAGAGACACTAAGTTCGTAGGACACTTTTGGAGAACCTTATGGAAGAAGCTGGGAACTAGCTTGTCGTTTAGTTTAGCTTATCATCCTCAGACGGATGGACAAACAGAAGTGGTGAATAGAAGTCTAGGAGACTTGCTGAGAAGCCTGGTGATATAACACCACAGCCAGTGGGACACTATATTACCACAGGCAAAGTTTGCATATAACGACTTAGTGAATAGAAGCACAGGGCAGAGTCCATTTTGGATTGTATATGGCATGCAACCGAGAGGTATTTCTGCGGTGAGGGATTCCGAACATATTTCAACTAGGAGCGCTAGTGCAGAATATTTCGCAGAGGCGATGAAGGAACTTCACAGCCAGGTGAAGGACCGATTGCAGAATTCAAACCAAGAGTATAAGCAGAGAGTATATCAGCACAGAAGACAACTTCAGTTTGAAGTTGGTGATTTGATTCTCGCACATTTGAGAAAAGAAAGGTTCCCGAGAGGAACATATAATAAACTAAAGATGAAGAAAATCGGACCATGCAAGGTCTTGAGGAAATTTGGGGCAAATGCTTATGAGATTGAATTACCCGATGGGATAGGAATTTCTCCGATATTCAATGTCTCATATTTGTACCCATATGAACCTGAGGAAGCAGGTATAGAACAAGAGCATCCATAGGTGCACTGGCGAAAGAAGATGCCAGTTGCAGAAAAGTCGTAGATGGAGCGCATACTAGACAGAAGAGTGAGCAGAAAGACTAGGCGAAAGCAATACTTTGAGTATTTGGTCAAATGGAAGGGCCATCCAGTTGAAGATGCCAGCTGGGAAATAGAAGCAGATATCCAAAAGCATGGACAGACCGTGTGCGAGCTCATGGATAGGAGCCCATGAAAATTTTCAAGCGAGGAACTATGATGCAGGAGCATCTCAAGCGAGCCAGCGTGGAGACATCGGACAACTGGACAAGACCAACTCAATTTTTGAAATTCCCTTAAAGTTAATGCGCCAACCGTAAATGTGACAATTAAATGAAGGTGCACTTGTAAAATGTAAATGGACCTTGAGCAATCTGCTCTCGTCCTTAGTAGATAGAAGGCAGTTATGATAATAAATGAAGGTAGATAGAATTGAATGTGTAGATTAGATAGTTTTAGAGCTGGAGGGAAAACGGATATAGACACCCTCATTGTGTATTGTAACATTAGAGTGTGTGAAGAGCATAGAAAAGAGCAGAGAGCTATGTAAAAACACCCATGTACAGAGATTTGAATTAATGAAAGTAGCTTTGATTCAAATTCATGGTATCATGTTTGTTCTCTGTGTATTGATGTTGAATGTTATGCTCATAGATGTTTACTTCCTGTTACACATTTGCTTTATATGTTGTGTACATGATTTCATGGTTTGAGTTTGAAGTCTGTGAGGAAGTAGGAATGATTTTCAATTGTTTCATTATTTGAGCAAGGATTCCTGCAAGGAGTGCAGTTGAAGTTGTCCGCAAGGAGTGCATCGACAAGAGTTCAGAGTTGCATCTCTGAATGCTCAGATAGTTTAGCTTTTTTTCTCGTTTGCATAGAAGTGCAGTTGGGCACAGGAGCCATGCAAAGAGTGTGCAGGCCAAGTAAAGTCTCAGAGTTGCGAACCTGAGAAAAGTATTGAGAGACTGTTGTTGTAGGTGTGCGCAGAGTCGAAGAAAATTTAGCACTTGGAGGTGTTTAAAATTCAGCCGCAAGGAGTGCATGCAAAGGTTTTTCTAAAAGACGCAAAGTTGTGGAAAAGTTCAGAAGGATTTGGACCTTCGAAGGTGTCGAAGGAAGGCAGAGGCAAAGTACCAGGAAATTTCGAAGGAAGGCATAATGACGTCGGACCGCAGGAGGACAGATTCTCAGAGGAAGAACGGACGGTCGGAGTTCTCTGATGAGAAATCACGAAGTCTTGTGAACCGTTAGATCTCATGGAGGAGAAGGGGAGATACGGCGAGTATTCCCAAAGGTTCTAAGCTCAGGAGGAGTAGAACCGTAGATCCAAGTCAGTCAGAGGGGCCATTGGATCACTCGCGAAATCGTCTATCGGGATTTCGTGAGTTGAAGGTTCAAGATTTGGTATCAAGGTTTGGGAAACAACGAAGTGGCGAGTAGATCAGAGATGTCCACTCATAAGGATAGGTGGCAGAGATCCAGAGATATCGTGAATTCGAGGATCGCAAGGTAGAAGGCCAAAGGTTGAGCACTTTGGATCGCGAAGCGTGAAGCCGCGAAAGGCGGAGAAACGTGCGTGTGGGCCATAGAAGTCAAGCGAGTCGGACAGGTGGCGCACGGTGGTTGTACAGCCAACTACATTGAACATTTCATGGTTTCGTGGAGAGGAGTTCTAAACACATTACATCAGGATTTGTGCTATTACAAAGTCCGAAGTCCCGATAGAGAAAAGGGGCATTGAAAATTCAACCTTGCGAGCGCATCGGAATTTTGATATATCGGGTTTCGGGAGTCGAGGAGACTAGTTTCTCGACATCGTGACCACCGAAATCATGATAAGGAGAAATCCAAAACGAGAGAGAAAGGGTCAGCGTTGACTATTTTCGAGTTTTGGAGATAGAGGGACAAGACGCTTGATCACTAGATTCACGAAGGTGCGAAGTCCGATCTCCCAAAGTAAAAGGGGGAATTTCGTGAAGCTAACTGTGGGTGTAGATTTCCCAAAAGGGAAATAGAGGAGCCAATTATGAGAGCTCTTCGGGCCGAATGTAGGAGAAGATCCTGTTGGCATGGACCTTCCGACCTGCAGGTTGAGGAGGGTGGCTGCATCATCACTTTACTTCACAGGTTTAAAACTTACATGTGGTATCAGAGCTCATTTTTTGCTTCAGAGGAACACCTTTGTTGTTGAGGGTTTGGCTCGGTCTTGATAGATCAAGTTTATATTGGGTCTGTGATAAACCTAGGTTTAGTGGGAGATTTTGTAGTGGTGATTTGAGTGCAGAAAGAGGAATAGCAAGNAATGGTAAAAAATTTGAGCTATGGAAGTTGAAGATGGAGGACCTTCTTGTAGACAAAGAAAAATGGATCGCTGTGGATCCTGGTACACAACCTACTAGTACACCGTCTACTAGCACACAGGCTACTGGTACACAGCCTACCAATACACAAACTACTAGTACACCAACTACTGGTATGTTGAAGGAAGATTGGGAGAAGTTGGACAGAAGAGCAAGGAGTACTATTCGACTCTGCCTAGCATATTCCATTTTGTTGAATGTCTCGAGAGTATCTACAGCCAAGGAACTATGGGATAAGTTGAGGAATTTTTATAAATCAAAGTCCCTGGTAAACAAGTTGTTTCTTCGAAAGAAGTTGTATCATCTTAGGATGGAAGATGGAGATTCTGTTGCAGAACATCTAAATGCCTTTAATACTCTGGTAAGTCAACTTGTCTCTGTTAATATTACGATTGTAGAAGAAGATAAGTGTATTAATTTGTTATGTTCTTTGCCAGACTCTTGGGATAATCTGGTTGTAGCAATTGGTAGTACCACTCAATCTACATTGAAGTATGAGGATGTAGTTTCATCCTTGTTATCTAAAGAGATGAGGCGAAAAAGCATAGATGGTCACAGCACAGATGCTTTATTTGTAAGAGGGAGTACCCAAGATAGGAACCCTTGTAATACTTCAGGGTGGAGATCTAAATCTACAAGTAGATCTAAGTCTCCGAGAAAATGTTTGAGGAAATGTTGGAAATGTGGTAAAATGGGGAATTATAAGAAATATTGCAAGTCTAAGAAGGTTGAAAAACCAAATGGATCTGATAGTACCTCTTCCACGGAGGCAAAAACATACATTGAAGAAGGAGGTGATATTTACCTGGCATCTACAAGTACACACGCAGACCGTGATGTATGGTTGATCGAATCAGGTGTGTCATACCATATGACTCCTCGCAGGGAGTGGTTCTTTGAATATGAAAAATATGATGGTGGTGATGTATTCCTAGGAGATGACTCGACAACAAAAATCTTGGGACATTGAAGGGTTAAGTTGTTGCTAAAAGATGGAAGGATTAGAACACTTCCTGGGGTTTTTCACATTCCAAAACTAGCAAGGAGAATAATATCTGTAAGCAAGATGGATGATGCAAGAGTGGATACTGTATTTGGAAAGAACACTTGCAAGATGGTACGAGGAGAAATGTTGTTGATGAGGGGAGTTCGGTGTGGAACTCTGTACAAGTTGTTGGGAAGAACTTATACTAATGGGTGTAACAGTTCTGTTGTCACCGAATAGAGAAATGAAGAAGACAAGACCAATACTGTCCCAGAAAAGAAGATCATTCTGTGGCATCAAAGACTGGGGCATATTGGAGAAAAGGGCCTGCGAACACTACACGGTAAAGTTATGGTTGAAGGTATGTCAAATTGCACTCTACATTTTGATTCCTGTGAACATTGCATATGTGGTAAACAAAATCGAGTAAGATTTCCATCTGGTGCTACAAGAGAAAAGGGGATTTTAGAGTTGATACATAGTGATGTGTTTGGACCTGTTCCTGTTCCATCCCTAGGTAAATCTGTGTATTATGTTTCATCTATGAATGAAACAT
>SNQJ01S0176425.1:5543-19972 GCA_010110895.2 Picea sitchensis | reverse complement strand
GTTAGAGGGAAAAAGAAAATTAAGGTATTATAAAGATGTAATCAACCATAATCTAGAAGATCAAAATTATCTATCTATTTTGCCAAGTGTAAAGAAAAAAATAAGCATTGCTAAGATAAAAACAAATTCTCATGAGCTCCATAGTGAAACTGGGCGTTGGTCAATTCCTAAAATGCCATGGGATGAAAGGGTGTGTCACCTTTCTGACACTAAGAAGGTTGAAGATGAAAAACACTTTCTCTTAGATTTTCCAGCCTATACCCATATTAGATCTCATTTTCAAAATATTGATCACACTACCAACATTCCTAACCTCTTAACTCAACAAAAGTATGGTGATCTTGGAAACCTTCTCTTAATGTTTTTCGAGAACAGAAACAAAATTTTAAAGAATCACAAATAATCACTTATCCTCTTAAAGTCCGATAGACCAATTAGGTCTTAGTGGACGTTAATCATCATCATCATCAACAACAACAACAACAACAATTATAATAGATAAACAAATTTTATAAGGTTTAAGTAACATTAAATATATAAAATTTGGAATTATAACAAGTTGATTTATACAACCCCAATCAAGTCTTAGTGATATTGAATATGCAGTTTGGAAATT
Organism: Picea sitchensis; assembly: GCA_010110895.2. NCBI lineage: Eukaryota > Viridiplantae > Streptophyta > Pinopsida > Pinales > Pinaceae > Picea > Picea sitchensis. The sequence continues at coordinate 19,356 of SNQJ01S0176425.1, read as the reverse complement.
ATTCATGACACATATGAAAAGATTAGAATATTTGTTTTGTTACAATAGAATCTTGTTATAAGAATATTGCACTTCATTTGAATATAATTGTTTGCGAAACAGCTGGTCGTGGGTTTTGAGAAACTCCCTGGCCAACTCTGGAGAAGAGACGACTAAGGTGAGGACGGAGCCGAGACGGAGAGACATGAGAGGCCCGTTTTTCATAGACAAAGATGCTAGCGCTCGGTGGAGAAGCGCTCCCACCATGTGAAGATTGTCGATAATGGGCAACGGAAAAGGCCCCGGCGGCAGCCTCCCCTTTCTTTTCTTAAAAAGAAGAGCACTACCGACTTTAACATAAAACTCTACGCTCTCCGAAACTGGCCAATGTGGAAATTTCAACACCATTTATTTTTTGGGGGGATGAAACAACAATCCACAATAATACAATTGGCCAGACCAAATACAAAGTGGTGCAAGATATTTAGATTTGTAGATTTAAGTAATTATTTTGATAAAATTCGAGTACCCAGGAAGTTTTTCAACATGTTGAATCCATTTATAAATACAAAAATAAATACTGAACAACAAAACATAATGATTTGTATAAATTTATATAACCAATTATAAAAAAAAAAAATTATAAAACAACACACCAACACCTTTAAAAATGGTCATATTCCTATAGCACGAGGACGCCTTTCTAATCATTCACAACTACATGTAAATGAATGATTAAATCTAGTTTACCCACCAGAGAAACTGATTTAAGTGAAAAGGTGTTTCTAGCTATATTTCTGTTTCGAAAACTTCAATTTTTCAATAATCATTATGAAAGAATTATTACGACTTCAATATGGAATTCAATATGTGAGTAATGGAAGAAAATTTGGGTGGAGGATAATACTCTGTTTTACCATCATTTTGTTACACTCGATTGACATCGAGGTCTGAATCATTTATAAGTTAATTATTATTATATAATCATAAAAAACAAAACCCTTGAGTTTTGGACAAAACTTAAGGGTTTTCTTACCAGTTTTGGACAAAACCCATCCATTCTTAACATTAACTTAATTAAAACTTCAGTTTTCTCTAAATGAAGTTCACATATGTTCGACCTAAACTTTTTAACAACACGGGTCAGGGTGACCCAACCTCAACTTAATGTAGAACTTGTTACAGTGTAAGACACATGCTAAGCTACATTATAAACAAGCCAAAGTAATGTTTTACTTTAAAAATGTACGACATCAATTATAAAAAAAAAAATACATCTTTTATATTTAAATATTAATATTGATTAGAAAATATATTAAGATTACATGAAAAAATCACCTCTATGAATCGTGTGGTGGTTGTCAAACTGTTCATTTAATATGTATTTTAAAGATAGACACGCTGTCATTTTCATTTGTCATGAATGAAGATAACTTCAACGAATATAGTGTCATTTCAATAACAATAGTGGCAAAACAAAATTACATCAATTCACTAAAGCAGTGTACTATTATATTCTTGAACTTGGCCCTATATGAATCTTGTGTGGGTTGTCAAACGTTGAATTATTTAATATGTTTCTTAAGGTTGGCGTCGTCCCTTGTCATTTTCAATTGACTTGGATGATAATAACATCTAGAAAGCTGTGGAAAAACGATCAATAAATTTAGTGGAGTGTGGAAAAATGATACATAAATTCACTAAAGCAATGTACTATTATATTCTTGAACTTGGCCCTATATGAATCTTGTGTGGGTTGTCAAACGTTGAATTATTTAATATGTTGGCGTCATCCCTTGTCATTTTCAATTGACCTGGATGATAATAGCATCTAGAAAGCTGTGGAAAAACGATAAATAAATTTAGTGGAGTGTGGAAAAATGATACATAAATTTAGTGGAGCGTTGTTCATGTTGTTAGTGAAATTGGAAGCTAGTGGCATTTCAATTGACATGATTGATAATAACATCAAGGTAGAAAATATTGATTTAGTGTAGCGTTAAGAATAATAAATAATAGTGAATGGAGTGTTGTTCGAGTACATATTTAAGAATAATAGTCAAATAAAAGTAACTAGATAAAATGAAGAAATTTAAAATCTGTTTATTTTAAGTTAAAATATGTTTATTTAAAAATATGTTACAAGGTCTTCTTGATAAGACCAATAAAATTATAGGAAAACCGGGTGGAACATTGATACCATGTATAACATGTACATTTTTGTATTATTAATAATTAAATAAACAATAATATGAAAGAAAATATTTGTTTATCATTAAAATATTAAAATTTATTATTTTTATTACATAAAAATATTTAAATATATTAAAAAGTCAATATTAGTAATATGTTTATATGGAGATTATATTAAATTAGGTAATGTAGTTTAATTATATTTTAATTTTTTTTAATGTTTTTTTTTATAATTTTAATAAATTTATTAAAAATTCAAATACCATATTATCATTTTGAATTTCAATTATTTATTTATTTTTATAATTAATTATAAATATTTTTAATGGAAGAAAGTCTATTCATATATGAAGAATAAAATATAATTATGAAAGGTAGAATGTGTGTTATTTTTTTTATCTTAATGAAAAATAATAATTTAAGTATGTTTAGGACTTGGTCATCACAAATTATAAAACATATTAAATGGATTCATCATTGCTAAAAGCTACAAAGTTAGTAAATTTATGGTAACTAGAGACTTTATGGTTATTATTAGAACCCTTCAATATATGCCAAACCTCCATCTTTTGAGATTATGTTAGTAAATCATGACTTTGGCATAAGAATTCCAAGTTATCAAGTTTTACCACATCCTCTAATCTTCCAACTTAGAGGTAGAATCAAAGGAAAATAATAGTGTCTCACTTAATGAAGGCATCCAACTTATTATAAAGTTGGTGAGGCGGGGGGTGGGGGTTGGGAAATTGACTCCACTTGTCCCCTTCTGTGAATTTCATTAAGGTGACACCACTCCACATATCCATGTATATCAACATGAAATGAGTGGCATATGTATCATTTATGTGCTCTCACATCATTTTTGACGAGACTGAATCCTCCCATAACATTGTTAATACATGTCAGGTAGAGAAGTATGGTTTCACATGTGTCGATTTTTGGAAACATGCTGGAATAAAGATGGCAAGAGGGGAAGGTCAACATGCAGTCAACAACATTGGAGTGACTTTTTGAATCCACCTAGATCTAGTTAATTTTGATTATAGGGATTATTCATAGAGTGGGGAACCATCCATGGTGCACTATTGATGTCATAATCAATGTTGCCAAATCGATTATTTGAAGGAGCTTCAAAGAGAATTAAATCATTATCTAGAAGTAAAAGAATGTAAATGAACCAATCAAATCATGTCTTTCTCAATAAAGGAATGGAGTCAAAGGAAAGAGAAAATATAAAGACAAAAAATGGAAGAGGACTAGATTGATGACCAGTCAACCATTGAAGTAGGTGAGAAAATCATTTTCTTAAAATAATGAGCAACAAAAACTTGAGATACCATTGAAGTAGGTGAGAAAATAATTTTCTTAAGATAATGAACAACAAAAACTTGAGATTCCATGATAGTTTACTGAAGGAAGCAATTTGAAATGGCTTCTTCCATAACAAAGAATCGATCTCTTAGAAAAATGGTAGATCACCTCCATCTTCTTTCTAAAATTATGGCATCTCTAATGTACACCTATGTTGATTATCTTGAAGTAGCCGCCTAATTTAACTATTATAAATTTTCATGATGTCCTCCCAAAACATGCATTCAAAACAATAATGGAACTTCTAGAAACACCTTCGATCAAGCAAACAAAACAAGGTGGTGTTACAACCAACATGGACTTCAAAAATATTTCCCAATCATGAAATAGTTAAATTCATAATTTATTATTATGAACTATCACCTTGTTTTTTTCTTGGACAATTTTTTACATAGTACTCCTACCCTTTAAAAATTATATGCTTTTGGGAGTTTTAATGTAAACATATTTTTGAATCCACTCTTACATACATAAAGTTTAAAGATAAACTTAATAATAAATAAAATAAAATAAAATAAAAAATACAATAAATGATAAATAAAATAAAATAATAATTAGAAGTAAAATAAATAATGATAATAAAATTCATATCTTAATTAAGACACACAATATTTTTAAAATAAAACCTCTTAGGAATATTTATACAAGACTCACTTTGTAAAAACATTATATTTTATTCGGTCTTTTTTAATATATCATATGGTATCTCATTGAGAAAGTCAAGGGAGTGTACTCAATATATTGATATCAGATAAATCTTTTACTACATCCATATAACTAGTTCATACATTTTCTATATGGCTAGTTTGCACTCAGCCATCATTTGTACAATGGTTTTTGTTCATATTTCTATCATTATATCATTGTGACATTTGTATATCGTTATACTATCCAGCAAGATATGGAATAACAATTGCTATATAGAAATTTCAAAATTGCAAGTGTAATATTGAGAATGTTTTTTTTTACCTTCCTAAAGATGGGGTATGTTTAATTTACTAAGTCACTTAATTCATCAAATCAAAGTTCAATTATGCTTGTAAAACACTATGTGGAGTATACATAGAGTGAGGCCCTTGTATTGATTTTTCAAAACTTACATTTTTTATCTATTTAAAATAAAATCCATTCAACTTTAAAACTAGTTGAATATGTAAATTGAAATAACAAGAAAAAAAATTAAATAATTAAAATCTTAAATCAATTCATCCTCAATGAAACATATAATACTTATATATTTAGACCTATTTATTGTCTCCTCCTAGTTTGGAATCAATAAGAAGCTTATCTTATGATACCGAACCCTTTTCTCTATTTATTAAGCTTACAACCACAAGTGGTCATAAAATCATTCTATTTCTATAGCAAAAACAATCAATAGGAAACAAAATAAACAATTACTAAACATAAATGGAAGTTACAAATAAGATACATCATATATACACAATATGCATAGTTCCTTACCTCGAGTGGTCTCCCTCAAGGTCTTTTCTTGTGCATTAGCTACTAAGTCACCACATGATCTACGAGATGATCATGCACATGTAATAATCTGATGCAGGAGCATCACAAACTCATCAAGCGAGCCAGCGAGGAAGCATAAGACAGCTGGAAGGCGTCCAACACAAATTTTTGAAAACACCTTGAAACTGTTGCGCGGACATTAATGTGAAGATTTAATGAAGCACACTTTGTATATTGTAGATGGACCTTGAGCGGATAGCTCTCGTCCTTTAGTAGATAGTCGGCATTTAATTTAGTTAATGCAGGCATATAGGATTTTAATTCATAGATTAGATAGTTTTAGGAGATGGAGGGAAAAAGGATATAGACACTCTCATTGTATCATTGTAACATTATCAATCCAGGAAGAGAAAGAGTAAGAAGAGAGCTGTGAAAAGAACACCCATGTACTGATATTTGAATTAATAGAAGAGATTTGATTCAAATTCACGGTTTGTTTTGTTCTCTATGTAATTGATGTTGATATGCTCATGAATGCTTGTTTCCTGTTATACATTTGCTTTTATATGATGTGTATATGATTTCATGGTTGAATTGAAGTCTGAAGGGGTGAAGGAATGAGTTTCAATTGTTTATCCATTTGAGCCAGAGAATTCCTGCAAGGAGTGCATGTGAAGTGTCCGCAAGGAGTGCGTGACACAGGGTTCAGATAGAGATAACTTTTGTTCTCATTCATACCAAAGGTGAAAATGGGCACAGGAGCCGTGCAAGGAGTGCGCAGGCGAGGTAAAAGTCTCAGGGTTGCGAACCTGAGTGGAATATTGAAGGACTGTTGTTGCAGGTGTGAGCAGAGTCGAAGACTTCAACACTTAGACGTGGTTGAAGGGTTGCCGCAAGGAGTGCGTGCAAAGATCTTGATAAAAGCTCAGGAGGGTTAGGCCTTCAATATTCATCGAAGGATTGCACAAATAATTTGGGTTGAAGTGTTCAAGTAGGTGCTGTAAGTTTACGAGCGGGCGAACGAGTTCAGTGGAAAGGAACTCTTGGTCCTTTCATAGAATTCATCCGGAAGGAATGGACGGTCGGAATTCCTCGAGGAGAATTCACGAATCACCGTAAGCCGTTAGATATTGGAAAGGTTCAGGGGAGATACTGTGGCATATTCCCAAAGGGTTCCAAGCTCAGGAGAGGCATAGCCATTGATCAAGACCACGAGGGTCGTTGGATCCACACACATATCGTGAATCGGGGTTTCATGAGTCAAAGCTCCAAATTATTGAAACAGGAACTCCGATATCGTGAGACGCGATATCCTGACGAGCCTAGACCCGTCCATTGTTTGGGACGCGTGTCAAAAGATCCAAGGAAGTTGGGGTTCGGAGTATCGGGAGCTTCAAGGACAGGGTATTCTTGCAGCTTGAAACCATGAACCGCGATATCCCGATGGTGACATAACGGTGTGGGCCACAGGAAGTTAGTGGAGGACAAGTGGCATACCGTATTAGAATTCGGGGAAAGTGAAGTCCCAAACATTTTGGAATTAGGTTTCGCGATCCCGCGAACCCCGAAATGCCGATGGAGTAAAGGTGTTGAATAGTCAACTCGCACGCGTGTGTCGGAATATCGATGCATCGGGCATTGGAAGTTGGTAAGTCAAGTGGTTTGATATCGCGAGTAGGGAAACTACGATAAGGAAAATTTTGACACGTGGAAGTCAGTGCTGACTGAGGCATCGGGTCTCGTGGATTCGAGATTGCAGCGCTCGACCTCTGGACTTGCAAAGTAGCGAGTTCCGATTCCTTAATAAACAAAGAGAGGGGGATCATGTAGAGAGATCTGTGGGTGCAGATTTCCCGACAAGGAAATAAAAGAGCTATTCAAGAGTTCTTCGGGCCAAGAAGAAGAGAATATCTTGTGTGAGCGGACGTGCCTGCGGGTGCGGTTGTGCCAGTTTGGTATCAGAGCACAGAAAGACTCTTTTCTTTCTATAGTAGAGAAAATAATTCACCATGCTGCCCAGGAGAGAAAGACAATCACCCCATCCAGAGGATAGGGAAATGCCGAGACGGAGAGGTAGGCAGATGGTAGATCCAGTGATAGAAAGACAGATGCGTGATCTCCCAGCAAGACTTGAAGACATGGAGACAACGCAAAGACGCACGGCTAGTGCAGGAGATCTTAGTGATTTCGACAGCGAAGTTGAAGTTGAACGTGACGAGGAAGTTGGAGTCAAGGATGCAGCGAATGAACACCTAATTAAAGCTATTGCCAGGATGGGTGCAAAGGCGAAGATGGATATTCCAGTTTACAAGGGAAATCTGGATGCAGAAGAGCTTCTAGATTGGATTAGATCTCTTGACACCTACTTTGACTATGAAGATGTCGAAGAGGATAAGAAAGTCAGGCATGTTGTCACACGCTGGAAGGGACATGCAACATTATGGTGGGACGAGCTACAAGCTGACAGATGTTGCAAAGTCAAGCAGAAGATCAAGAGTTGGGATCAAATGATTGCAAAGATGAAGGCAAAGTTCATCCCGATAGATTATCAAATTACTCTGTTCAAGAGGATGCAGAACCTGAGACAGAAGCTGATGACAGTGAAAGAATACACGGAAGAATTCTATCGACTGAACATCAGGATAGGTCATCGAGAGAGCGATGATAAGAAGGTTTCCAGGTATATGAATGGCCTGAGATACGATATCCAGGATGAGATGAGCATGGTAACCATCAGAACTGTGGGGGATGCTTATCAGATGGATTTGAAAGATGAAGAGAAGTTGAGCCGTAAGCAAGGTTAGTGAGGGCGAGGCAGGAGTCAGCCCAGAGGCAAGTCGGTTGCCCAAGATAAATACCAGAAGCCCAAGGAGGAATGGAAGAAACATTAGGGTAAATTTGAAAGGGGTGGAACCTCACAGAGAGGGCCATATGTTGAACAGTGAGGACAACATAATGAACAGAGAGGAGATTGTGCTGATAATAACATGTTTCCTCGTACCAGAGGTAGAGGAAGAGGAAGAGGTGGAGTAATCACTTGCTTCATGTGTGGAAAAAATGGGCACAAGTCATTCGAGTGTCCAGAGAAAAAGAAGGATGGAGGAGAAGCTCACATCACCGAAGTGTAGAAGCGGGATGTTGAGGCCGAAGATGCTGAAGGCGGAAGGTCAATGATGATGCGTAAAGTTATCTTAACACCTAGGAAGGAGGTGGAGGACTCAGCTCAAAGGACCAGACTTTTTAGAACAGCTTACAAGACCAAGGATAGGGTATGCAAGGTTATCGTGGACAATGGTAGCACAGATAATCTCGTTTCAACCGAGATGGTAGAAAAGCTAGAGCTGGAGACGATTGATCATCTGAGTCCATACAAGGTTTCATGGCTACAAAAGGGACACCAGGTAACTGTTACTAAACAATGCTTGGTTGAATTTAAGATAGGAGGGTACAATGATAAGATTTTGTGTGACGTCATTCCTATGGATGTTTGTCATCTATTGCTGGGTAGACCATGGAAATATGACAGAAATGTGATTCATGATGGGAGAATGAACACATACACCCTGGAGAAGAATGGGAGAACCCATATTTTGCTTCTGATAAAGGATAAGGAGGTGAAGCTGGAAGTAAGCAACATAGTACTTCTCATGAGTGCGAAGGAGCTTCTTATCGAACTTAAGAAGAAAGAAGATACACAATTCTTTGTGGTCATAAAGCCGAGGATTGTTCTGACTAGCACAAGAGTGGATGATCTACCAGCGGAGATTTAGGAACTACTGAAAGAGTTCACTGACATCGTGGTAGATGAATTACCTCATTCGTTGCCACTGATGAGGAGTGTGAGTCATCATATAGACCTCATACCAGGAGCTATTTTGCCAAACAAAGTTGCGTACAGGTTGACGCCGCAAGAAAATGAGGAGGTTAAAAGACAGGTCCAGGAGTTGTTAGACAAAGGATTGGTCAGGGAAAGATTGAGTCTGTGTGCTGTTCCAACGGTACTCAGCCCGAAGAAAGATGGAGGTTGGAGAATATGTACCGACTCAAGAGACATCAACAAGATAACCATCAGGTATAGGTTTCCATTGCCGCTGATGGACGATTTAATGGATTGCTCGAGCGGAGAAAAGTACTTTTCAAAGATTGATTTGAAGAGTGGATATCACCAGATTCGCATGAGAGAAGGTTATGAGTGGAAAACAACATTCAAAACAAATGAAGGTTTGTATGAATGGCTAGTCATGTCGTTTGGCTTGACGAATGCGCCAAGTACCTTTATGAGATTGATGAATGAAGTCCTGAAGGATTTCATCAAAAAATTTGTCATTGTATATCTAGATGATATACTAGTTTTCAGTAAGACGAAGGATGAACATCTGGAGCATTTGGCCATTGTGATGAAGAAGCTACAGCAGGAGAAGCTGTTGATAAACATGAAAAAGTCCTCATTCATGAAGACAGAACTCATTTATTTGGGTTTTGTTATTTCAGCGAATGAGTTAAGGATGGATCCGGATAAGGTGGAAGTGATCAAGAATTGGCCATCACCGAGGAATGTATTCGAGGTGAGAAGTTTTCATGGACTGGCTAGTTTTTACCGGAAGTTCATTAGAAATTTTTGTGGGATTAGCGGAGCGATGATGGACACAGTGAAAAAACGGCATAAATCTTTTCACTGGATAGCAGAGGCTGAGAAGAGCTTCAATCTGTTGAAGCAGAAGATCACGGAACAACCAGTTTTGGTGTTGTCGGATTTCCAAAAGACATTTCAAGTGAAATGTGACGCAAGTTGGTTTGCCATAGGAGCGGTCTTGAGTCAGGAGGACAGACCAATTGCATATTTCAGTGAGAAACTGAATGAGGAAAAATTGAAATACTTCACGTATGATAAGGAGTTTTATGCTATCATACAAGCACTGAAAAAGTGCAGGCATTACTTGATCCCGAAAGAATTTGTTTTATATAGTGATAACCATGCATTACAGTTTGTGAATCAACAGGAGAAGTTGAATCAGAGACATGTAAGATGGGTAGAGTATATGCAGAATTTCACATTTGTGATTAAACACATTTCGGGTACTACCAACAAAGTGGCTGATGCTTTGAGCAGGAAATGTTTATTGTTACAGGAGTTCCGAGTCAAAACGTTGGGTTTTGATGACCTCAGAGACATGTACAGGGACGATCCAGATTTTAAGGAGGCGTATGAGGCAGCTGAGAATCCAGTTCTCAGGGATAGAAGCCAGTGGATAGAGTACGTGATCCAGGAAGGATTGTTGTTCAAAGGAAATCAACTGTGTATTCCAAAATGCTCCATGAGGGAGAACTTGTTAAAGGAAAAACACGACGGAGGATTGGCCGGACATTTCGGTCATGATAAGACATTCACAAAGATGAGCGAGTAATAATTTTGGCCAAAGATGCGGTCAGAGGTCAAGAGGTTTGTGGACAGGTGCAATATTTGCCAACATTCGAAAGGGAGGAAGAAGAACGCAGGTTTTTATCAGCCATTTCCCATACCAGAAAGACCATGGGAGGCGATTAGCATGGATTTTGTGTTTGGATTACCAAGGACGCAAAGGGGATTTTATTTAATCTTTGTGGTAGTGGACATGTTTTCCAAGATGACACATTTTATCCCATGCTAGAAAACTAGCGATGCGACTCATATCGCAAATCTGTTTTTTAAGGAGGTCGTTCAACTTCATGGGTTGCTGAAAAGTACAGTTTCAGACAGGGACATGAAATTCATAGGACATTTCTGGAGGACCTTATGGAAGAAGCTGGGGACTAACTTGATGTTTAGTTTTGCTTATCATCCTCAGACGGATGGACAAACAAAAGTGGTCAACATAAGTCTGGGAGACTTACTGAGGAGCCTAGTGGTGGCGCACCACAGCCAGTGGGATAGTATATTACCACAGGCAGAGTTTGCATATAACGATTTAGTGAATCGGAGCACAGGTCGAAGTCCATTTCAGGTTGTATATGGCACGCAGCTGAGAGGAGTTTCTTAACTGAGGGACTCAGAACAGACTGCGACTAGCAGCGCTAGTGCAGAAGAATTCGCGGAGGCGATGAAGGAACTTCACGGTAGGGTGAAGGAGCGGTTGCAAAGTTCAAGCCAGGAGTATAAGCGCAGAGCTGATCAACGGAAGAGACAACTTCAGTTTGAGGCTGATGAATTAGTTCTGGCACATTTGAGAAAGGAAAGGTTCCCAAGAGGAACATATAATAAGTTAAAGATGAAGAAAATCAGACCATGTAAGGTCTTGAGAAAATTTGGGGAGAATGCTTATGAGATAGAGCTACCGGATGGGATCGGAATATCTCCGATATTCAACATCACAGATTTCTACCCTTATAGAGCTGGAGAAGTAGAGACTGGAACTGAGCAGCCAGCGATCCAATGGATGAAATAGATGCCAGTTGCAGAGAAGCCGCAAATGGAATGGATACTGGACTAGAGAGTGGGTAAGAAGACCAGAAGGAAGGAATACTATGAGTATCTGGTCAAATGGAAGGGCCATCCAATGGAATATGCTAGCTAGGAAAATGAAGCAAAGATTCAGAAGCATGGACAGACCGTGTAGGAGCTCATGGACAGGAGCCCATTAAAATTTTCAAGTGAGGGAGTATGATGCAGGAGCATCACCAACTCATCAAGCGAGCCAGCGAGGAAGCGGAAGACAGTTGGAAGGCGTCCAACAAAATTTTTTGAAAACACCTTGAAACTGTTGCGCGGACATTAATGTGAAGATTTAATGAAACACACTTTGTATATTGTAGATGGACCTTGAGCGGATAGCTCTCGTCCTTTAGTAGATAGTCGACATTTAATTTAGTTAATGCATGTAGATAGGATTTTAATTCATAGATTAGACAGATTTAGGAGCTGGAGGGAAAACGGATATAAACACTTGTTGGTCACTATAATTTCTTAATTGATTCAAACAACCAAGTGATACATAAATTATCAACCCAGGGAAGTATTTTGTTTCAAAGATAACCACGCACTGTATATGCTCAATTCCAAAAGAAACTTAGTGTTGTAGTAAAGAAACTTATACTAATCACACTTGCTTGAATAAACTGAAGTTCTGAATTAAATCACAGGAAAGCAACTTCCCTATTGCAGATCTTTAAAGATTAATCTAAGAATCCTGGATTACATTATAATAACACTTGCAATGGGAAAGAACAACTATTTTGCAATCAGAGAACAGGACCCTTACTCTCAAACAGAGACTTCAGTGCTAACATTCTTTTATGAAAAAAGTAAGCAGAAAACAATTAACTCTATCTAACAGAGAACAAGGCTGTCTAGTTCCTTCCTTTTTAAGCAGGAGTCTTAAGCCCTATTTCTGTTTTAGCACGCTTGTGAAATTAAAGTTTACAGAGAAAAGGATGGTATGATCCCTCTCTTTCTGAGCAGGAACCCTTCACCCAATCCCTGGCTAGAACGATTGCAGAAGCAAATGAAATCTACAGAAGATAAGGTGTTTTGGCTCCTTCCTATCTGAGCAGGAACCCTTAACCCAATCCGTGGCTAGAACGCTTGCAGGAGTAAATGAAATCTACAGAAGATAAGGTGTTTTGGTTCCTTCCTGTCTGAGCAGGAACCCTTAACCCAATCCCTGGATAGCACACTTGCAGAATTGAATGAAACCTACATAAGATAAGGTGTTTTGATTCCTTCCTGTCTGAGCAGGAACCCTTAACCCAATCCCTGGCTAGCCTTATAAAATCATCACACAAGATTGCTGATAAAAAGATTGACGAATTTCATTCAATATAAACTAAGATAGAGTCAGTCGTGTTTCAGCAAAGAGAAATTCATTAAAAACAGTGTTTCAGCAAAAAGTTAAATCAAACCATAAACAAAAACTGTATTAACACACTTATAAACTAATGGGTGAATCTTGTGAAGAAGGTGGGCCCTCCCTTCTCTCAAGATTCCCCTGAAACGAGAAAACTAGAGAAGGATACTCAAAGCAGTCTTCTATTCATCTGTCGAAATATCACATTACAATTTGGAAAATAGAATACGTCCCTCTTCTCTGGAGTTGCTTCAATACATCAAAACTTGGCTCCCTCGAATGATGATTTCTTCTTATTTAAAGAGGAAATCCCTTCGATACAATAATTACAATGTATATCTCAGTCCTATCCTTAGTCAGATCTACTTTCTAAACCAGCATAGGATGTCCTATTCTCATGCAACAGAATGCTATTACAGGAGCTGGATGAGGTATTGTTGTTACAGCTAGTGTAACATCTTCTTCTCGTTGCTGTTGATGCTGTTTCAAATCGCAATTCGTGGGTTGTTTTAGCCATGTGAATTGCGCTCTGACTGTGTCGGCTTTATGTAGGAACGACGGTTAGAGCTTTGTTCATCGCTGGCTGTAATGAATTCCTTGTGTTTCAGCATCGTTGGTCCTGACGGTTTCCTCTGTCTTTCAACATCTGCAACTCTGGACAGTGTAATAGCTCGTGTTTCGACATCTGCGACCTCGGACTGTATAGCAGCTCTGTGTCTCAGCATCTGCGACCTCGAACTGTATAGCAGCTCTGTGTCTCAACATCAGTTCTGTGTTTCAGCAACGACGACCTTGGACAGTTCTGTGTTTCAGCAATAGGCCTCAAATGCTAATTTGCAGTTTTGAACACTTAATGCATTTCTAATCAATGGTCAGGTACGAGAGTGATGTAAAATATTATGCAAAACAGATTAAACGTATAGTAATGAGAAGGGACGTTGTATACCTTTGGGATGATCAGATAAAGTGATAGTATGAGTCTAAAT
>SNQJ01S0176424.1:0-10167 GCA_010110895.2 Picea sitchensis | reverse complement strand
ACATTCTTTACATTATCATACATATGAGCACCAACTCATAATGAGGCTACAACCTCTATTTTGCAAGCTGCTACTTGCTGAGAGCACCAACTCTCTGGTTTCTCTAGCACCAACTAGAAGGAAGCATCAACTCCCTGGTTTCTCTAGCACCAACTAGAGGTAAGCACCTACTCCCCAAGTGTTCCAGCACTAACTGGATGGAAGCACCAACTTCCAATCATACAAGCACCAACCTGTAAACCAGAGAACAACAGTTCTGCCTTGCACCACCCTGCCACCCTGGTTTCTCTGGCTGCAACCAGATGGAAGCTACAACTCCCTTTGTTCAAGCACCCACTTGAACCTCTGAGGAAAATAGTCCTCCCTAGCACCTCCCTTCCACCCTGGAATGTAAATCTTTGCTAATGAAACTTATCATAGTGATAGAATATTTATCATTGGCTTACCAGGCTTATCATTGTTCTGCTATGGTGCTCTTCTCTCTTGTATCAATGTCTCTCTGTCTGCATCTTCTTGGGATTTTTGATCTTCTATTTTTCTCTACAGGAGCACCTCAACTTTCCTTTAGTGTCTCACTGTCTTGCTGTACACATGCCTTGCGCTTTATTTGCTTCTGCCTTTCATGCTATGTGCACCAACTCCATACCATGCACCATTCTTCTTCACTCTATTTCAGCTGTTGCACACTCCTCCTTCTACACTCCTGAATGCCTCACAACAACAATAACCCATCTCTTCTTTGTTCTGCATACTTATAGTCTCTGTGCACCTTCTGCATGCTCTCTCGCCATGCTTCTGCATGCTCTCTCCATGTCAAGTGCTATGCCTGATCATCATCACAACTCTTCGGCTTCTTTGGCAGTTAGATCTATCTATCAATTGCCTCTACGAACAGTCTTTATTCCACTGACAGATTCCTTGAGATTCTTCAGCTTCTATGGCAAAAACCATCAGTGATTTCTAGAAGTTACACTGTGAAGTGAAACAGTAGCCCTCCGATCATATTCAAAATCACCTGCACCGTTGGATTAGATCCATTGAATCTTGCGTTCATTTCGCTATTTCGCACTTCAGCATTTCGGGATCCTCGCGGTGAATATTTCGTTACTCTCCATGTCCCGATCCCCGAAACTACGAAATGGAGCTTGTCTACACTAGATCCTTCCTCTATATTCCGCTAATGTGACCAGTGGCTTTGACCACAGGCTGAGCCAAAACGTGTTTCACATTTCGGCATTTCGACAATTCGACAATCCTGTTGTGAGGCTTCTCGACTCTCCAAGTCGCGATCCCCGAAAATCCGAAAAAGGAGCTTGTCGCTTCAAGATTTTCTCTACAGCTCTTCGACCATGTGACTATGAGAGTTGACCAAGTGCTTATCCATATAGTGATTTCGTGATTTCTCTTTTCGGCACTTTGGCGTTCCTGTGGCGATGTGTTCTTGATGATCCATGTCCCGGTATCCGAATCTCCGAAATGGAGCTTGGTTGCACTAGCTCCGATCATTTTGGTAATTTTCATTTCGGCCTTTCGCGATTCTTGCGATGAAGAGTCTCGTCACTTGACTCTTCCAACTCCTGGTATCCGAAGCTTCGAAATGGAGTCGGATCAACGATCCACACCCTCGATGATTCGACGATTATTCTCTGCCCCAGGACTTCATCCTTCGAGACTTTGGGGGAGTGATAGTGATAAAAATCCCGAAGCAAAAAATCCCGGAGTGAGGTCAGTCTTGTGTCACTCGATGACATGTCGTGACCCGAGTGGTTGCCATGTGTCACTCAGAATTGTGAATTCCAGTGGCTTGAAATGCCAAAACAACTTGACACTTGTTGTTATCTGATTGTGCCACGTGTCATGATCTTCCATCTGTCCTTTCTGACGTGGTCTGCCACATTCACCTTCTAGATCTGTCGGCCTAGATCACTTCACGATTTTGCATATCACGATTTCGACATTCTTGATGTGAAAGTTATCGACACCTTCAAATATCGATCTGCGAAACTCCGAAATGGAGTCAACTCAGCTTTTTGGATTTTCGGACTTCGCAACTTCGAGACTCCTGTGAGGAGTCTCGACTCTTGACTTCTCCATCTCCCGGTATCTGAAACTCCCTAATGAATTCGGATCAATGGTCCAGATCAAACCTCGATCTAACGGCTAAGGTTATTTCACGATTTCGCATATCGCGAGTTCATGACTCCTGTTGTGAGGGTCCTTGACATTTCCATCTCCCGGTATCCGAAATCCTGGTATCCGATACTCCGAAATGGAGTCGGATGAACATCACATCAGCCTTTCGCATTTCGCAATTTCGAGGCTCCTGTAGTGAGAGTCCTTGACATCTCGATCTCCCAGTATCCAATACTCCGAAATGGAGTCTGATTAACATCACATCGACGTTTCGCATTTCGCGACTTTGGGACTCCTGTAGTGAGAGTCCTTGACATCTCCATCTCCCGGTATCCAAAATCCTGGTATCCAATATTCCGAAATGGAGTCCGATTAACATCACATCGGCGTTTCACATTTCGCGACTTCAGGACTCCTATAGTGAGAGTCCTTGACCATCACTTCGATCTTGCCATTCGATCATCATTGCGCTGCTGGTCTTTCTTGCCTGCTTGTTTTCCATGAAATGAACATGCACACCTTCGCACTGCGTTTGAATTTGCGTTCGACTCTGTGTTAATTCCTCTTGAGCTTACGTTGTTCATGTTTTTCCATTAATGCATACTTTGATCTTGCGATCAATGACAAGCATACTTGCCTGTAAACATGCCAACATACTGCCCATAGGAGAATTATATTCATCAAGTGACCATACAACCCCCTTCAAGGTACATGTAAATTTTAATATTCCATTATTTGAAGGACTCATAGATGCAGATGTTGCAGATAAATGGTTGAATTTGCTTGAAGGGTATTTTTTTGTCCACAATTTTTCGGATAGGGAAAAGATTACTTTTTCACTCCTCAAGCCCATCCCCCATGTTAAGGACTGGTGGGATACTTACTCTGAGCAAAGGGCCATAGATGAATTTGCAATATTTGTGGTTTCCCCTACATGGGATTCCTTTTGGGATTCCATTAAAGAACAATACTACCTCGTTGGAAGCTATGAGGACCAGTACACCCGATGGACCACCTTGCGTCAAGAAAGGGACTAGACAGTACCAGATTTCACCAATAATTTCCATACCGTGCGCACCAAATTGGGTATCAAATACTCTAAACAACATATGGTGCTCAGATACCACGACCGTTTGCATAGATACATTCAAACATAAATGGAGTTTCTGGACATCGTCTCATTGGGTACGGATTATAGATATACTGTCAAGATCGAGCTGAAATTTAAGAAGAAGAGGCGAGAGTTTGGATTTGCAAACTCCTCACAGCCGAAGTAGGGAAAAGGCGACCCCATCACACATGGAAAGGGACATAGAAAATATGGCCACTCTTAGGATAACCAGTCCAAGATGCAACATAAGAAGGACAATGAAAAGACAAAGAAGGGTACGAGAAAATTGTGTGAATACCATAAAATCCCTTGGAACAACACTGAAGAATGTTGCTCCAAGCAGTCACTTGTGGCCGAGATAAAGGCATCTGATTCCGAGGCCGATTTTGACTCCGAATCAAATCCAGAAGGAGGGAAGCATATTATCGATGCTGAACCCAGTGCCAGTGTCGCTACCCCACCAAATTCCAGCCAACCGAACTAGAAGAACCAGAGGAAGGGGAACACCTTTTTCACTCACAAATGTGGGTAAAGGGGGATCTTCTTCATTCAATTGTCGATAGCAGGAGTCAGAAGAACCTGATCTCAACAGAGGTCGTCAAGCGATTGGACCTGCCGACGACATTGCACCCACAACCCTACACCATCGGCTGGCTTCGCCAAGGAAGAGATCTCCGTGTCAGCCAAGATTGTCGTCTGCCCTATGACATCAAGCCTTTCAAAGATGAGGTATTGTGTGATATTTCTCCCCTTGAAGTTTGTGATGTTATTCTAGGACAACCATATTTGTGGAAGCGTCATGCTATGTATGAGTCTATACCCTGTTGTGTTATTATTACTTTGGGTAGACAATTGTACAGGATAGCAGAGATAGTGTTGCCTATTGCTATTTCTTTAATCTCTGCTAAGCAATGCAATAATGTCATTTCATAGACCGGGAAGTTCATCTTCTTTTTGATCCGTGCTCACAATAAGCAGAAGGTTGTCGCCACATCCTTGGACTCTACACAAAGCCTCTCTTTGCAATAGAAGAAAGTGGACAGGATCGTGGAAGAGTACAAAGACATCTTCTCCTCACCCACCAAGGTACCGATGCACTTCTAAGTCAAGCATCCAATTGATCTAAACCACGGTGCACCTCTGCCTAATGGACTAGTCTATCATCATTCTATGATGGAAAATGATGAAATCAAGCGTCAGATCCAAGAGATTCTTCAAAAGGGTCACATCATACCCAACTCCTCCCCTTGTGGAAGCATGATTACAATGGTGCAAAATAAGGATGGGACCCGACGACTCTGCATTGATTACAGAGCATTAAACAAAATCATCGTCAGGAACCGATACCCAATTCCTAGGATTGATGACCTTATTGATCAACTCAAGGGGGAAAAGTTCTTCAACAAGATTGACCTAAAGTCTGGCTACCACCAGGTTCCCATCAAACCAACTGATGTATGAAAGATAACTTTCAAATCTAAAGAAGGTCTCTTCGAATGGCTAGTCATGCCCTTTGGCTTAAAAAATGCACTAGCCAACTTCATGAGGTTAATGGATGATGTATCGAGACCCTTCAGTAACTCTTTTGTGGTGGTATATTTGGATGACATCCTCATCTTCAACATAACTTGGGAGGAGCACATGCAGCATATTCAACAGGTTTTGAGAACTCTACGACAACACAAGCTATAGGCCAACTTGGAAAAATGATCCTTTGGCATGCACAGGGTCAAATACTTGGGATACATTGTTTATGAGCATGGGGTACATTTTAATTGAGCTAATATCCAAGTCATCCGTGACTGGCCAACCCCGACCACACTAACTGAGCTTCGTAGCTTCTTGGGACTAGCCATTTTCTACCGACGGTTCATGTTGGGATTCTCCCATATTGCATGGGCCCTCAACGAAGTGACCAAGGGCAGTGGTAGGGAAAAGTTCGTGTGGGGGAAGGAACAACAATGATCATTCGATGATTTGAAGCATCTCTTGTGCTCATCTCCAATACTCTCATTGTCCGATCTGCAACAATCATTCAATATTGAGACTGATGCATATGACTATGATGTAGCTGCAATTCTCACTCAACACGATCATCCGGTGGCATACCATAGTGAGACACTCTCAGATACTGTCAGGAAATACCCTACCTATGAAAAGGAAATGTAGTCCATTGTACAAGCTTGTCTTCAATGGAAACATTAGATTATGGGAAATGAGATGATCATCCACACTAATCACAAGCCTGTACAGTTCATACAGACATAAGGGAAATTGCAGAACAACTGCCATCAGA
The DNA here is from genome assembly GCA_010110895.2 of Picea sitchensis. Taxonomy (NCBI): domain Eukaryota; kingdom Viridiplantae; phylum Streptophyta; class Pinopsida; order Pinales; family Pinaceae; genus Picea; species Picea sitchensis. Next base: position 4,627 of record SNQJ01S0176424.1, on the reverse strand, counting down.
TGTGGTCCACCTACTTGCAACAGTTCCACATCAACATAAATTATAAGATAGGGATCTCAAATCATGTCGTTGCCTCAGTCAACCTCCCATGGATGCACTTACCTTTGTGCTCCATTCCCATGGACATGAGGCATCTGAGTGGCCCCAAATTTATCAACAAGATCCGAACTTCGCCACCACTTAACAACTCTTGGGTACAGACGCGACTGTCACCAATTTTCACATTCAGGACATACTGTTATGCCATCTAGGCCATATTTGTGTCCCTACAAGTGAGCGTGCAAATATTATTTGGGAAGCCCACTATAGTCAAATGGCATGACATTTTGGCATGGAGAAAACTGTGGTCATTCTACAGAAACATTTTTATTAGCCAAAACTTCAACAGTACGTCAATAAGTATATCCGATCTTGCAATTTCTATGCCATTGCCAAGCCAACCATCAAGAAACAAGGCTTATGCACCCCTCTTCCTACTCTCGATAAAACTTGGGAATCCATCTTGATGGATTACATGTCTGGCCTTCCGTTCACCAATCAAGACAATGATTGTGTATTTTTGGCCGTTGATCGGTTTTTGAGGATGGCCATCCTTACAGACTGTAAGAAAAATATCACAATGACAGATACTACCAAGCTCTTCTTCGAACGAGTGTGGTTCCATTTTGGGATACCACAAACCATCATCTCCAACCGAGACAACAGGTTCCTCAACACATTTTGGTCAAGCCTCTGGTCACTGTTGGACACCAAGCTCACTAAATCCACTTCTTTCCACCCCCAAATAGACAACCAAACAAAGGTCGTCAATCAGATGATTGTGCACATCCTGCGCATGTACAAATCTAAACATATGTGTACATGGGATGAGAGCCTCCCCTATGTTCAACACAGTTACAACATGGCTCTCCGTATCTCCATTGGCCATATCCCATTTCAGGTGGGGCTAGGATTCCAACCTTTGGGTCCCATTGATGTTTCACTACCTCTTACCACCACACAGAAAAACTCTTCCCATGTTTAGTTTGAGACTGACAAAGCCACCAGATTCATTGAGCGGATTCAACACATCCGCCAATAGGTCCATGATATTTTTCATAAATCCAATGCTAAGTACAAGCAACGCCATGATCAACACAGGGTACCACACCAGTTTTGAGGTTGGAGACAAAGTTTGGTTACATTTGCAGAAGGAGCATCTTACAAGGACCTATTGGAGGCTCCGCCCACTTCGCTATGGGCCTTACACTATCACCAAGGCCGTGGGTAGAAATAATTTTGAGCTCAACACTCCACCCTTCCTTCGCTTGCACCCATTGTTTAATGTGGACCTCCTTTGACCATATTTTCCACCATCATTGGACACCTCAGAGATCACAGAACAACTGACACCAACATAGCTCAACCCTGATTGCATGGAACAATCATCCACTGATCAGATAGTGGAAACATAGGTCAAGTGCACTCACCAACAAAAAATCCAACTTTATTGAGTTGTTAAGGTAGGGCAGCTCCTACACCAAGGAAACTGGATCACCCAAGGAAAAATTCAACAAACGTTTCCTCACCTGATGGGAAAAATCAACGCAATGGAGACCATTTCTTTCTAAGGGGGAAGGACTGATCCATGTGGATATTGGTGGCCACCCACCTATTCCAATGGGCTCCTCTTGACATTTTTTAGTTCAACACGTTCTTCTGTACTTCTTTGTAATTGTGGGTTCTACATTTCTAGGGCTATCTGAAGCCCTACACATCTTCTAGGTGGATACTGTTGGCCTTCTGTTGGAGTACTGAGAGGGGGGGTGAATCAGTAATAGAGAAATTTAATCCTTTTTAACCATATAATCCAAGTGTTATATAATGTAGCATTATCATCCAATAACTGTAGATTAAATAAACAATGAACAAATGAACAGTCATACACACACAGTACACCAGTGTTTTACGTGGAAACCCAAAGCGGGAGAAAACCATAGAATGGTTTTTATTAAATGTCTTGAAGAATTACAATAATTGGAAGAACCAACTTCCTTTGTTTTCCAGCTGCAATTGGAAGGAGGCTCCAACCCCATAGTTTCTCAGGATACAACCTGAGGGAAGCTCCAACTCCCCAATTCTCTGGCTACAACCCCCTATGTTCTCCGACTACAACTGAAAGGTGGCTACAACCACCTATCCTTGCCCCATCCAACCGCCCTGAAGTAGAAGTAGAATGATGGAACCATTGTCACACTATCACTATGAGATATACCGTTGTAAACTTGTACCAATCAACCTGTACAAAACAACATGTACCATGCATCAACCTGTACCTCAACCTGTAATCAACCTGTACCATAAACAAGTGCATAAACCATGCACCAAGCTATCAACCATGCACCAACCTGTGCCTCAACCTCTAATCAACCTGTACCATAAACAAGTGCATCAACCATGCACCAACCTGTACCTCAACTTGTAATCAACACGTACCATAAACAAGTGCATCAACCATGAACCAACCTCTACCAACCAATCTGTAATCAACCTGTACCATAAACAAGTGCATCAACCATGCACCAACCTGTACCTCAACCTGTACCATGAACAAGTGCATCAAGCATGCACTGAACCTGTACAAATAACCTATCACAACAACTTGTCCAAACAACCTATCACAACAACCTGTCTCATCAATTTTATCAACCAAATCAGATCTACTCACCAATATCAATCACTAAGACAACTCTCAAATATGTGCATCAACCAAGTATAACACAACAACTCATAATCATCATCAAGATCAATATGCGCTTCTGATAATACAAGTATGCTACATCATCCATAAACCATGTGTCAACAATACTATTAACAAGTGTCTCCAACCATGTACCAAGTATGTACCAATCATGTATCAACTAATCATTACCTATGACTCATCAATATGTACCAACATCATCAACTATACACCTCATGTATGTGCCAACTCATCAACTACTTGTCTCAACCATGTACTCAACATGTACCTCAACCAAAAGCCCTCATAAATTTCATCATCCAAATCTGATTTGTAGCTCTGTAATAGAACTGGTGTATATGATCACATTCCTGCAAACCTTCCTTAACTTTAACAACAAGAGACTATCATTTTCGTCAAACTTTTCTTTAGTCTCACATGCCTAGTTTTGGATTAGTCAACAACCCTAACTTGAAGTAATCATAACTTTGAACCTGTAATGTAAAAGGATATGAAATTAATACAAAATGTTCTTAAGTGTGTTTTATGCAATTTCTCTAGGTGTCACTACTTGAAACTTCTCATAAAAGGAGTTATAGAAAAAATGGCATACCTTGCTGAATTCTGGCTTATTCTAGAGAGAGACCTTGTAGAGTGTGCCCCGCACAAAATGTTTGTTGAATTGATATGAAACTGTTACACAACATACTACAGAATGTACCCTAACCAAAACATTTGGTGTCACTGAATTTGGATCTATTATGAAGAAGTTATGAAATTGTTACCCGAAACACCTGTTTTTGACTAGTTTCAGGACTAACTACAAACCCTATTTTCCATGGGGTGTAACTCCCAAAATACAACGAAACACAAGATGAATTTTTTACCAAAGATACTTGGGTATGTTTTCTCAATTTCATAGCAATTTCACAGTCTAAATCATTATAGAAAATAATTTATAGCGAAAGTGGTGAGATGACCTATAAATAACATACCTTAGAAAGCACCATCAAAAGAATTTATCCTTCCTTGCATTTCGGCCTTCTTTTCTACACATTCCTTAAAAAATTCGGCTTAGCTATCCTTGGTTACCTCAGACACCTATAGATATTCAATATTCTCAAGTGTGATTAAAATGAGAGAGCCTTTCCTCTTATTTATACTCTCCAAGTAGCTTCCTTAAATACATATTCTAGGTCACTTGGCCCACTTTCCTTATTTTAGGGTTAACCCACTTATAATTTCTCCATTAAATTTATTATTGAAATAATTTGTTTTGTATTCATTTTGAATTATAATACATTCATCANATGTGACATTACACATACCACCAGAAATGGAATGGAATTTAATATCCATCTAGAATAGTATTACCTTCAAATATAGAAAAAATCATACCGTTATCCATCAAACAAACTTGGGTCCATTACCCAAACCTGGGTTCTCCAAGTTCACATGGTCATAACTCTCTAACCGTGAGGTGTTATGTGATGTTATAGATACCATCGAAAATGACATAACAAGAACTATCCATCTAGGATAGTTTCCCTAAAAAATTCACTTTCCTTCATCTCATTATTCCACAACTAAGCATGGGTTGTCTTACTTCACAAAGCGTCTTCTCGTGAGGGCTTTAACCATGAGGGGAGAACTTTGGAGGTCATGAGTCATATTTACATCAAACAATATTGGGTCCATTACCCAAACCTTTGTGCTACGAGGATTTCTTCAAGGGTTGACATCAATGACAACCAACCTTAATCAAGAATCTCCCCCTTTGGCATTGATGGCAACACTCTAATGCAACACTGAAATCATATCAGTCATGCTCCCCCTGAAACCATGCCTCTGTCCTCTGCATCTGATAAATCTGATCCACCTGGAACCATGCCTGTGTACTCTGCATCT
>SNQJ01S0176423.1:8047-18122 GCA_010110895.2 Picea sitchensis | reverse complement strand
AATAATAAATTACCAAAATTGCCAGAAAATTGTTTTGAGTCAGTTGGAAAAGGTGGGTGGCCACTGATATCCACCTAGATCAATACTCCCTCCTTAGGAAGCAATGGTATCCATTTTTTTGAGGTCCCCCATCAGATGAGGAAATTTCTGTTGAATTTGGCCCCGGATGAGCCACTTGCCTTGGTGCAGGAGTTGCTCTGCTTTGACGACTCGATAAAGTTGGATCATTTTTTTTAGAGTGCCCTTGATATATGTGCCCACAATATGATCATTGGATGCTTGTTGTATGTAGTCGAGGTTGAGCTTTTTTGGTGTTAGTTGTTCTGCTACTTCTGAGGTGTCCAATAATGGTGGGAAATAAGGGCAAAGGAGATCCACGTTGAACACTGGGTGCAGGCCAAGGAAAGGAGGAATGTTGAGATCAAAATAATTATCCCCCATGGACTTGGTGATGGTGTGCGGCCCATAACAGAGTGGGTGAATCTTCTGATGGGGTCCTGGAAGTCGTTCTTTCTGCAAGTGCAACCAAACTTTGTCGCCTACCTGAAACTTATGTGGCACCTGATGTTGATCATGGCGTTGTTTGTACATGTCATTGGACTTTTGTAGGATATCCTAAACCTGTTGGAAAATGTGTTGAATCCGCTCAATGAACCAGGTGGCTTTGTCAGCTTCAATTGGAGAAGGATATGAGTCAGTTGAGGTGACCACAAGGGGAAGTGCAACATCTATGGGACCCAATGTTTGGAATATAAACCCCACCTGAAAGGGATTGTGGCTAGTTGAGTTATGCAGGGATCGGTTGTAGCTATGTTGGACATAGGGAAGGCTCTTATCCCATTTGTGAGGGTGATTTGAATTATACATGCGAAGGATATGCACAATCATTCAATTTACCACCTCAGTTTAGCCATCTGTCTGGGGGTGGAAGGTCGTGGATTTGGTGAGCTTGGTGTCCAGCAGTGACCAGAGGCTCGAACAGAATGTGTTGATAAATCGACTATCCTGATCTAAGACAATGGTTTGTGGGATTCCAAAATGTACCCAGACTCATTCAAAGAATATCTTGGCAGTGGCCTCTGTTGTGATGCTCTTCTTGTAGGCAACCAAAATCATCATCTTATAAAAGCGATCAACCACCACAAAAACACACTCATTTCCCCGCTTGGTGGATGGGAGGTCCGACATGTAGTCCATTGAGATGGATTCTCATGGCCTATCAGAAGTAGGAAGAGGGGTGTACAGGCCCTGCTTCTTAGTGGTTGGTTTGGAAATAATGCAAGTAGTGCAGGACTTAATATACCTGTTGACCTCCCGTCGAAGTTTCGGCCAGTAGAAATGTTTTTGTAGCATCGCCACTGTCTTTTTGACGTCGAAGTGTCCTGCCACCCGACTATAGTGGGCTTCCCATATTAGCTTCTCTCTCTCGCTTGATGGAACATGTTATCACATAAACTTGTCAAAACCTTAAGGGTTTGTGGTTTCTACCTAAGTTTGTATTTTTTTCCTGTCTCTCCCCCTTTTTTGCAGACCCGATTGTAATTTTTACCTCCCGGCTTGTAGTTTTCCTTTTGTCTGCCTTCATCTATTTGATCAACCTATTTTCCTTGTCGAAGTGACTGAGAACTATCGGTCTTAAGCCCTTATGTTTTTCCTAACGACAATCACTTCTCTCCTTACCCCTGTCGCTGGTCCTTTTATCATCCTGAGCCCTCAACTACTCATTCAAGTAATATACATAGGCCGCAGTCGTGAGCAGCAAGCGCAACACTTGAAGCAGTCTGATATATAAACTCAAATCAAGCGAACAAGCATGATCATCTTTCAACGACAGGGATCCTCTGCACAAATCAGATCGACGGCCATCAGGTGATCAAGACCATATAGTTGCATGAAGTATAGCATCAGCCAGAGGTCTGAAATCACAAGGCCATAGGGACGCGTGGCACAGGATCAACATTTTATTGACTCGCAAAATGGGGCAGTCAAAGGGTGGAGTCTTGAAGACTCGTGAAACAAAAAGTCACGATATGATCTGGGCCGTCCATTTTAGAAGGACACGTGGTGTAGGATCTGAACTGCAGAAAAAGTCTTTTTGGGAAGGTTGAGGTGAGAAGTGTCGATGGTCCGAGGTCCCGAAATGTTGATATGATATAGGTCGTTCGATGCAAGGAGACGCATGTCACTCGATCCGAGCTATTGCGATTTTGTGGCTTGGAGAATTCATCATGGAGCACAACGTGAACTCATGAAACACGAAATCGTGAAGCGCATGAGAGTTAAGCCCACGATCATAGCCCAGGGCCATATATAAAGTGGGGCCCAAGGAACAATAAGTTCCCTTTAAACCATCGGGTGGCTAAGTTCATTCAAGGAGGTGAGTGTGGCCATCAGATTCAAAGAAAATCCGACCGTTGATCCAAACGGTTATTTTTGCGATTTTGAGCGTCAAGATATTTGAAATGAGGGGGAGTGAAAACTCCTGAAACGTGAAATCCTGAAATTTCATATGGGATAAGAACGAATTCATTACCTGAGGTCACGCAGGGCGAGGAAAAGATATGCGCAAAGGATCAAAGTTCCCAAGTTGGTCATAGAGGAAGATCTGCGTGACCTCGAGGCACCAGAATTGACGCAGTAGAGTCGTGAGCTCGCCTGGAACATTCATGGGTGTCAGGTCTCACCCTGATCCCGATGAAAGTAGTTAATGAAAATGGGGAAGGTGGTTGAAACCTCGTTTCACGACATAAATGGAAAGCATGGAAAATCTGGCCTTGGAAGGCAGATTGTCAGCCGAAATTTCCCTGTCATGGATTTTCTTGTGAAGCCCATACTCATCTGATATTTCGTCTGACAAAAGAATGCAAGTGTAGCCTGATAGAAGAAGATGAAGACATGAAGCTTTGATTATAGTAGCCATGTCACACTCCTGGTGGTGGTAGTTCTCTGAGTATAAATACTCAATTTTGATATTTTGTTATGGTCGATGGTAGAGCAAAGCTCCCGTATTGTAAAGTTTTAATGAACACTTCGGTTCTCTGGTTATGCTTTGTAACCTGAGATTTCTTGTTTAATGACAGTCATTTTTCTTGATCCTTCTCGTTTTCCTCCATTACTAAAAGAGTTCATGGTTGACTGATTCACTTGAATTATTGTGACTGCATTATGATGAAAGTTTGATTATAGTGTTATTATAATTTCTTTCAGTTCCTTTGAAATTTGAATTCAAGAAGACCTTGTGTTTATTTTTTTCTTCCTTAGGTTGCTAGAAAGATTGATGTTCACAACAGACCTCTACATTCTTCCCTGAATTCTTCCTCCTACTCACCCTTACTACAACGTATTGACTGAAGTTAAACCAGACCTCACCTTCTTGTGCATATCAGTCAAGTTTTCTGAGTTAAGACGATATTTTCTTGAGATTGCGCCCATTTGACCTTTTTATAACCAACCTATGACATAAAATATTGATGGGTATCGGGCTTACCTCTGCAGCAATCCAAAGGTGACTTCTGGTGCTAACATTTATGGCGTCGTCGTCGGGGACAAAATTGAATATTTTCCCTGGGATTGAACGACAAAGCTTACTAGTTCTAAAGGTGCATCAGAACTTAGTACATCAAATATTGCAACTGTGCACCTGGAGAATCCACTATGGTGACTCCATTGATGTGAATCCATTGGAAACTCCATTGTTTCAGTTGTAGCTTCTAGAGGCAAACACACGAGGTCTACTCCATAGTTTCTTTTAGCAACACCTGAAGCTGACCCAAAGAAAATTTTCAGAAAGGTAAAGGTCCCTCGAGAAGGTACTTCTGTTGCTGAACCAGGTATTTCTGATAATTTTCATTGTCCTCCTTTAGAAACTCCGATAGCTTCTTCTCATTCTCCTATTATATCGTATGCTGGAGTTTTCTAAAGTTTAAAGTTTGGGAGTGTTGAGTTTTCCCCTCTTGGTCTGGATTTGGAGGGAGAAATTATTGTCACTCCTCTCTCCCTTGAAGTTGTACCTTGGTCTAGACCCCATACCTCAGAATATTTTCCCACTCCAGGTTTCATTACTCCTCCTCATGTTATATTTATTGATTTTGTAGAAAGGGAATCCTCTTTTCCTTCAAGCCCTGTAAACGTTTATCTAAATACTCTGTCGTTTCCCTTTCCTCCTGGAAGTTTAGTTCTAGCCTCCCCTATTCGAACCCCTTCCCCTCCTAGTCATCCTCCACCTACCATCCCTATGGAAGGTGCTAACCCTCATAGGAACAGAATAGAAGCCATAGTGGCTCCAATATATGCCCCTTTAGTCCTACCTAAGCCAATGAATTCTCTCCCTGTTGGAGATTACCTAAAGTATATGCCCAAGTTAACAGGAGAAGAAGACATAACTATTGAAGAACACCTTACCACCTTCTACAGTTATGAAGACAATCTGAATATTAAAAATGAAGATGTCTGGATGAGATTCTTTGTCCAGAGCCTTGATGGTGAGGTTAGGAAATGGTTTAGGGGATTGACCCTTGGATCCATTGTTGGGATTGAACCTTTGGATGATGTTTTATTGAGACAATGGGGGGATAAAAAAGACTTTATGTATTATATTACAGAGTTTGGGGATCTGAAGAAAGAGGAGGGAGAAACTGTCTCTGACATCTCCAAAAGATTCAACAAGATGTACAATAAGATCCCTGCTGAGATAAAGCCTACAGAAACCTCTACCAAGATTACCTATGTTAGTGCTTTTGACCCTGATTTTTGCCTCATGTTGAGAGAGAGAAGGGCTAATTCCTTGGCTCATATGCAAGATCCATCCTTGGAAGTAGAGTCTAACATATTGGCAGTAAACCGACTCGGGAATAAGGATGATAGGGACATACCAAGGGGAAGATCTGAAGCCTCCACCTCTAGTTCCTCTGCCTCCCCCCCTCAAATGGATGAAGTAACCAAGTTACTAAAATCACTTTCAACTAGAATGGAAATATTGGAAGTAGAGGGGAAGAAGACATACAAAAATCCTCAAAATGTTGATAACAGAGCCAGCTTCAGAACACCAAACAATTCCCCTCAAATACTCCTGAGAAAGCCCAGAAATAAAGAGAGAGAGAGAGATGATCAGAAAATCCAAACACCTCTCCAAAATAACCTAGTTGTTGATGAAGAGAGGGAGGAAGAAGAGATTGATCCTGAAATCCATTGTCTTGGAGACACTTCCCCGTTTCCCCATTTGACTCAATCTCCATATGAGGAATCCCTCATGAACAGTCAAATAAATGAGATAAGTAAGGCTGAGAAGACCAATAGTAATCCCAATAAATACAATCTCGAGTCTAAGAAGAAAGAAGGGAAGTATGACGTCCCTGATCAGCCTTCCAGAGAAGAGAAGCCTGCTAAAGATGCAGCAAACAACAGCAAAGAAAAGAAAGCTCAGAACCCCTCATCGATACCTAAAGACCTTGTCCTAGAAGTGAGAGAAGTTCTGAAGCCCCTTTCTTCTTTCATCTTTGAGCATGGAATTCAAAAGATTAGAATTCTTGTGCCCTTTTTAGAGCTAGTCAAGCATGAAGATTTCAAAAAATCCCTCTCTAAGTTGTTGCAGTCGGAGCCATCTTTCCATTCCACAGACTCATTAAATCTTCAAGATGAAAATCCAGCAGTCATTTTAGGTCCTATGGTAGAAGATAAAGATGATTCATCCCCTCCCTTCTATACATCACTAAACATACATGATAAAGTGTTGCATAATTGTTTGATGGATTTAGGGGCATCTCATAATATTATGCCCAAAACTGTCATGGAAGAACTCGGGTTGGAAATCACCAATGCTTATCATGATTTGTATTATTTTGATTCAAGGAGAGTGCAATGTCTTGGGGTCATCAAAAATTTGGTCATGACCTTGTTTCAGTTGCCCATGAAGACCGTGGTCATGGATATCGTGGTGGTTGATGTTCCCCCCAAGTTTGTCATGCTCTTGTCAAGGTCTTGGATAAAACGACTTGGGGGAACCTTGCAGATGGACCTCACATATGCTACCATTCCAGTGTTCGGAGGGGAGAATAGGAGGTTGTACAGGGAAGCTCAGTTGGCCTACATTATTAGTGATGAAGCAGACACCACCAATCATCCTATCTTTGCACTCGATACTGATTTGGGTTATAGTTTGTTACATCTCACAGATACTCCTAAAGCTCCTCTCTAATTCAAAAAGCAACCCATTTCTTTTCGTGAAATACCTCCTCCAACTACTTTTGTGTGGAATATGTACTTCAATGGAGCCTCTTCTAGGGAAGGTAGTGGTGTCATAGTAGTTTTTGGGTCACCTTATAAAGAATCCATACCTTTTTCCTATAAACTAGAATTTGAAGCTACCAATAATGTGGCAGAGTATGAGGCTCTTGTTTTGGGTTTGAGGGCTGCGAAAGGCATGGGAATTGAAGAGCTAGTAGTATTTGGAGATGTGGAACTAATTGTTCATCAGGTCAAAAATGTTTATCAAGCCAAGCACCCTAGGCTAAGGACTTACAGGAATGAGGTGTGGGACCTAATTGAAAATTTCTTCTCAGCCTTCAACATTTCATTTATTCCAAGAGATGAAAATACTATGGTTGATTCTTTGGTTGTCTCAACGAACCAGTTTAGGGTCCCACTTCCACCTAAGATTAGGTATGATGTTGATATTAGATATAGGCCCTCTATACCTAATAATATCAAGCATTGGAAGGTGTTTGAGGATGATCTTGAAATCAGAAGATTTCTTGAGTCAGTTAATGAGTTCTTTGCATTACACATTGATCAGGATCATGATCCCAAAGGTGACCCTCACGATGATGTATTTCTAAATAAAATTGCTAATCACCATATTGTTCAGCTTCCTAGCAACCACATTCCAAAGGGAATAGTTCCTTTAGAAAGATTGTTCGATGGGAACGATGTGGAAGTAAAGGGTAAAGTCTCAAATGATGATGTTGATGTGGCTAAGTGTAATATTGGCACAGAGAAGGATCCAAAATTCATCAAGTTGTCAAGCAGCCTGTCAAGGGAGAAAAGGTCCAAGTATGTTGAGTTATTAAAAAAAAAATTTGATGTGTTTGCTTGGACCTACGAAGACCTCAAAACATATGACACTATCGTCATCGAGCATAAGATCCCATTGAAAAAGGAGGCCAAACCATTTGGGCAGAAGTTAAGATAGATAAATCCTATGTTATTTCCCATCATGGAGAGAGAGGTAAAGAAGTTGATGGATTCCCAAATCATTGTCCCTTTGAGATATTCTGAATGGGTGGCCAACCTGGTCCCGGTGAGGAAAAAGAGTGGAGAGATCGGACTCTCTGTCGATTTCAGAAATCTGAACAGAAGCTCAAAGAAGGACAATTACCCTTTGCCAAATATGGAACACATGTTGCAAAGAGTGACAGGCGCATCCAGGATCTCCATGATTGATGGCTTTTCTGGCTACAATCAGATCTTTGTCCTGCCTGAAGATAGAGAAAAGACAGCCTTCACCACTCCTTGGGGCACATTCATGTATGCCAAAATTCCCCTTGGATTGATGAACGCAGGAGAAAACTTCCAACGAGCCATGGGCATCACATTCATTGGAGAAAGAGATAAATTTGTGTTCATATATCTAGATGACATAACAATCTTCTCCAAATATGATAAAGAACATTGTCAACATCTGAGAAAGTTCTTCTCGAAATGCAGAAGGTTTGGTCTCCCCCTAAATCCAAAGAAGTCTTTATTTGCTATGCATGAAGGAAAATTGTTGGCACACATTGTATCAGCCGAGGGAATCGGGATCGATCCAAGTAGGGTGGAAGTTATTCAAGCCTTGTCACTTCCTAGGTCCAAGAAGGAGGTTCAGTCTTTCCTGGGCAAAATTAATTTTCTGAGAAGGTTTGTTTCAAATTTTGTTGAATTAGTGAAACATATCACCACTATGCTTAGGAAAGGGAATGAAGTAAAATGGACTGTTGAGCCCAGAGAATCCTTTAACCAAATCAAGAAGGCACTGACTGAAGCACCTTTGTTTATCAGTATTGATTACTCCAAGGATTTTATGATTTTATCTTTTTCTTCATTTGACACAGTGGCAGTTGTTTTACTACAAAATAATGATGCAGGGCTAGAACAACCTATTTCCTTTTTCAGCAGAGCATTAAAAGATGTAGAGATCAGATATGACATCATGGAGAAGCAGGCCTATGCCTTGGTGAAATCTCTCAAAGTTTTCAGAGTCTATGTTTTGCATTCGAAGATCATTGCATATGTTCCTTCAGCCTCCCTAAAGGACATTCTCATTCAGCCTGACATAGATGGAGGAAGGAGCAAGTGGATTGCCAAAATCCTTAAATTTGACTTAGAAATAAAACCCACCAAATTAATTAAAGGCCAGGGTTTAGCCAAGTTGTTGGTTGAGTCTAATTGTAAATATTTGTGGGTTAATTCCATCAATGCTTGCTCAGAAAATCAACAGGCTGAAGTGGTCGATAAAGACCCTCAGGACAGCCCTCCATTAGCAGGATGTGCCTCGTACAAAAATATTATTTTTTTTCTACAGGAGTTGCGACCTCCATATGGTATGGGAAAAAGAAAGGCAAGAGATTTAAAGCCCAAAGCATTTAGGTATTGCCTTATTGACCAGGTCTTGTATTGGAAAGACCCTCTAGGAGTGCTCCTGATATGTCTAGACCCACAAGAGGTCCAAAGGATTATATTTGAGTTCCATGACAGCCTATGTGGGGGACATCATTTCTAGAAAACTACAACCTACAAAATTCTTAGGGTTGGGTACTATTGGCCTACTCTATTCAATGATGTCTGTGAAAAAATCAAGGCTTGTATTAAATTTCAAAAATCTCTAGGAAGCAACAGCTCAAGTATCTTCCATTGAATCATGTACTAGCTTCAGGAGCCTTTCAGCAATGGGGCCTAGACTTTATTGGGGAAATTCATCCTCCTTCAAGTGGTCATCACAGGTGGATTTTAACTGCAACAGATTATTTTACCAAGTGAGTAGAAGATATCCCCATCAGAAGTGCTTCTCACAAAGTGATCATTGGTTTTCTCGAAGATATTATAGCAAGGTTTGGTTGCCTGAACATAATTGTTACTGATAATTTTGCTTCCTTCAGGGCCGAACCATTGATCAACTTTTGTGAGTAGTTCAGAATTTCATTAATCCACTCCACCCGTTACTATCCGCAAGGCAATGGATTAGCAGGATCCTCCAACAAGAGCCTGATAAAGATCATCAAAATATTATTGGAGGACAACAAGAAAGAATGCGATTCAAAGCTCAAATTTTCTCTGTGGGCTAATAGAGTGACAACAAAGAGGTCCATGGGCATCTCTACTTTCCAACTGGTATATGGGACTGAAACAGTTTTTCCTTCTCAGTTTGCCCTGCCTGTAGCGAAATTCTTCCAAGACTACCAAGGAGAGCCTGATGACATGATCAGGAGAATTCATCAGCTGGTATAAGTACAACAGACTAGAGAGAAAGTGATGGGAAGAGCACATGACCGTTAGCAGAAGATCAAGCAGGCTTTTGACAGGAAAGGAATTAAAGAGGATTTTCAGCTAGGAGATCTAGTACTCAAGTGGGATTCACTCAGACAAGACAAGGGAAAGCATAGAAAATTTGAATCCCTTTGGATCGACCCCTTCCGAATCTCTGAGAAGTTCCCAAATAACACTTATAGGTTGCAGGATTTGGAGAAGTCTTTGGTGGCCTTGTAAATGCGCACTTCCTGAAAATATTTTTTGTTTCAAGCCTTAGTTGGTGTCCCATCATTATAAATATTGTTCATGTTTTGTGTTTATTTTGTTTTGTTTTTAATAGAAGACTCCACAACCCAACACTAAGGCACTGAATCCTCGAAAGGAGTTCTTAGAGCCTTGCAGGGAGGACTCTATCCCCCATAGAGCCTAATATTATCACATAAACTTGTCAAAACCTTAAGGGTTTGTGGTTTCTACCTAAGTCTGTATTTTTTCCTGTCTCTCCCCCTTTTTTGCAGACCCGATTGTAAGTTTTACCTCTCGGCTTGTAGTTTTCCTTATGTTTGCCTTCATC
>SNQJ01S0176422.1:0-15364 GCA_010110895.2 Picea sitchensis | reverse complement strand
CACCCTTTCAGGAGTACCCAGGTACAACACTCTCAGGCTCAAGGGCCTTGTACAAGGGCAACACATGACAACTTTAGTTGATGGTGGGGCCACCCACAACTTCATAGATGCATACATGTATCCAGGAGGGGGTTACACACAGAGGAGTTTGAGGGATTCCATGTAGCAGTGGCTGATGGATACACGATAACATGCTTGGACATGATCCCTGACCTAGAGGTCAAACTAGGCAACTAAACCCTGAATGCCACATTCTATGTAGTTTCTCTATCAGATACTGATGCCGTGTTGGGAGTACAGTGGTTATACTCATTAGGGGAGATTGGGTTAAACTATCAGGCGTTGACCATGAGCTTCAGAGACGCCAATAGATCGAGAGTTGTGCTAAGAGGTATGTCTACAGGGGTGCCTCGAGAAGTATCAGCAAAAAGGATGGATCAGATCTTTCGTCATGGTGATGTGGCTTATGTAGCAGAGTGTTGGATCACCATGCGAAAGGACTCAGAGGGTAGAGAACAATACCATCCACAGATCAGAGAGCTTCTGGGACATTATGAGCCAGTATTTGGGATGATACCACCAGGGAGACCGCCAGATAGGGGTTTTGAGCACATGATTGAGTTAGAGGTAGGGGCTACACCGGTGATTACAACACCATATAGGCACCCCAAGAAATTTAAGGATGAAATTGAGAAAGCAATCAAAGAATTGCTAGCTATGGGGCACATCAGACCCAACAAGAGTCTGTTTGCATCTTCAATCATCCTAGTACTGAAGAAGGATGGCACGTTACAGATGTGCATCGATTACAGAGTGCTCAACAAGAAAACAATCAAGAATCGTTACCCCATCCCACGCATAGATGAGCTGATGGATGAGTTACATGGGGCAGTCTTTTTCACTAAGATTGATCTACGCTCAGGATACCATCAGATCAACATCATGGAGCAAGAGATTGAGAAGACAACGTTCCGATGCCATTTCGGACACTTTGAGTTCTTGGTCATGCCGTTTGGACTGACCAACACACCAACCACTTTCCATTCTTGCATGAACCATATCTTTAGAGGACAGTTGAGGAAGTACCTTTTGGTATTCTTCGATGATATATTGATCTATAGTAAGACATGGGATGAGAATTTAGCACATTTGGGGAAGGTCTTGGATATTATGCAGACACATTCTTTATATGCGAATGAATCCAAATGTGAATTTGGCATGAGAGAACTACTGTACTTGGGGCATATCATTAGTGGGCAGGGAGTACAGGTTCACCAGGAAAAGATTAGGGCCATTGTGGATTGGCCAATGCCCAAGAATCTCACGGAGCTGAGAGGATTCTTTGGGTTATGCAGTTCCTACAGGCGGTTCGTCAAGGGTTTTTCATAGTTGGGAGCACCACTCACAGATCTGACCAAGAAGGGTGATTTTCATTGGACAGAGGAGTCACAACAGACATTCAACAAAATGAAGGAGGTTATGAGCACATGCCCTATTCTAGCCCTTCCATACTTCTCGCAGCCATTTGTCTTAGAGTGCGATGCATTAGGGGTGGGGATTGGAGAAGTCTTGATGCAGGGGGGCCACCCCATTGTGTTTGAGAGCAGAAATCTCGACGAGTCAGAGATACTCTATCCTATTTACGATAAGGAGATGCTAGCGATCATGCATGCCTTAACCAAATTTAGGCAGTATCTGGTTGGTAGCAGGTTTGTAGTGAAGACCGATCATAACAGTCTCAAGTATTTCCTTGATCAGAAAGACCTCAGTGAGAGGTAGCAGAAGTGGGTCTCAAAGATCCAAGCCTTTGACTTTGACATTGAGTATGTCAAGGGAAAAAGGAATATTGTGGCAGATGCCTTGTCCAGGAGGCCTACAGGATGTTCGATGATGGACATTTGTACAGATTGGAAAGCTCATTTGTTGGTGGAATACTCCAAAAAAAAATTTGCTTCTGAGGTGATGGATGGACAAGTGATTGATGATAGATATTAGTTTCTTGATGACGTCATTTTCTACAAGGACCAGATCTACTTGGTTCCAGAATCCACCCTGAAGGGAAAAATTATGAAGGTATGTCATGATTCGCCTACAACATGGCATCAGGGGTACTTCAAAACTTATAGGCAAATCAGGGAGAGATTCTCATGGAAGGGTCTCAAGGATGATGTGTTGAAACACATACGAGAGTGCACGACTTGTCAGCAGAATAAGTCTGAGCAGACACACCCCGCAGGGTTACTACAACCTCTACCCATTCCAGAGAAAAAATGGGAGAGCATCTCCATGGATTTCATTACAGGCCTCCCTAGAGTGCAGGGCAAGGACTGTATATTTGTGGTGGTCGATAGATTGACAAAATTTTCACACTTCTTCGCCATACCCACAGACTACAAGGCCATACAGGTAGAATAGTTGTTTTTCAAGGAGGTATTTTGATTGCACGGGTTACCCAGGCAGATAGTCAGTGATAGGGATGGGCGCTTCATCAACGCATTTTGGCAAGAAATTTTCAGATTGACAGGCACAGAGCTAGCCACGAGTACTAGCTAACATCCACAGATAGATGGGCAGACAGAGATTTTCAACAAATGGGTGGAAGGGTATCTAAGGAACTATGTAGGTGGGGTAGCAACGCACTTGGGTGAGATGGTTGCATATGGGTGAGTATTGCTACAACACAACTCACCATATGTCTACCAGGATGTCACCGTTCAAATCATTGTATGGATACGATGCACCCTCCTTTATAGAGATTGTGTTTGGGGACAACAGGGTCCCAGGGGGAAAGGATTGGGTGGAGGAGAGTTAGAGGATTCTTCGATCATTAAGGGAGAACTTGCAGTCAACTCAGAATCAACAAAAGATGTATGCAGACCGACACAGAGTTGAGCGCAGTTTTGAGGTAGGGGATTTGGTTTTCCTGCGATTACATCCATACCGTCAATCCTCCTTGAAGAGGAGCAGAGCAGAGAAGATGAAGCCAAAGTTCTACGGGCCATACAGAGTCATCAGGAGGGTAGGCGAGGTGGCATACAAGCTAGAGCTACCAGAAGGTGGCAATATTCATAACGTCTTTCACATCTCTTGCCTTAAAAAGGATGTGGGACAATAGCTTATCATTTCAGAGGAGTTTCCACCCTTGGATGAGGAGGGTCAGTTAGAACTAGTGCTAGAGGAGGTACTAGAGAAGAGAGAGTGCACATTGAGGAGTAGGGTCATCAGAGAGTGCTTGGTTATATGGAGAGGTCTTCCAGTGGAGGATGCCACATGGGAGGGAGAGCATATCTTACAGCACTTAGGATTGATGTTGCTTCAGGACAAGCAATCTTAGGAAGGGAGGATTGTGATGTCCCGTTCCCAAGAGTAGGCCAATAGGGAGTGACTTAGTAGTCTATATGTTCCCGTAGACTATAGTCAGGCACAAACAGGGAACAAGATGGAGAAATAAGGAGGAATTGATAGCTAAACGGGAGTATAAGTCTCTCCAGTGGAGGATGCCACATGGAGGGAGAGCATATCTTACAGCACTTAGGATTGATGTTGCTTCAGGACAAGCAATCTTAGGAAGGAGGATTGTGATGTCCCTGCTCCCCAAGAGTAGGCCAATAGGAGTGACGAATTCATATGTCTCAGACTATAGTCAGGCACAAACAAAGGGAACAAGATGAGAAATAAGGAGGAATCTCGATAGCTAAACGATGAATTAAGCCAAAATACTTAGGGAAAAGTCACTTAAGCCCAAGTCAACGAAGAATTAGAACGAAAAGGTGTAAAGGGGGCTTCTTAATTAATTAATTAATCACCTTAGGAGGAAAGGTGCCCAGCTTAAGGGAGGTCAATGGTGAATTAGATTGGGAAAGGTGCATATGAGGAATTTGACCCAAGTTCGCATGGCTATGCATTGTTATGATTTGATGTTGAGAGTTCCAGAGGAGGAGGAGGTTTCCATCCACTGTTTTGTGGATTTCTGGAGGAAACCACCACCATTGATCGTTTCGTGTTGAGAGACACACCCTAGCTCCATCGGAGATACCTTACATCCAGGTATTTCACCATATACCTTTCAGAGTATCCATTTGTTCTTATCTAGTGAGGGCGCAAGTTAGTTTGAGGGTTTGGAGAGCTGCACGAGATTTGTATCTAGATTTCGGTAGTTTCCTTCCAACCCATTTGAGATCTAGCTGGGCTTTGTATTGAGCCATCTTATCAAATTTGGATGGTGGAATCTTTGCAGATCTAATTCATTCAACCATTTAGGGCTTAACTCTTCCTCGACAAAGCATTTGGTGTTGCATGCAAAGTTTCAGAGCAGATCTGGAAAAATCCTTCCGAATCTACTCTTTATTTGGAGAGAAAATCGTTTTGAGCCATATAGCAACAGATTCTGTTGGTGAAATCCTTTAGGGCGCACCCAGTGCCTGTGAGGAAAAGGCCAACGCCTCTGTGGGTCCAGATCCAAAGGTCTTGTGAGACTAGATTCGATCCGGCAATCACCCATTTCAGTCTAGAGGTTAGGGCGCTTCTTTGGAGCAGTTTCCAGCATATTCAAATGGTCTGAACTTTCGGACGAGTTCTCCAAATTGGTAGCGGTTACCGTACTTATCTGGAATCGCATATTTTTATCGATCTATCCGTGCATGCATCAGGATCTGCTATCATCTTCTGATCACGAGTATTTTTATTTTATTTGATTATATTCCAGTACTGATCCATGAGATCTGATTGACGCTTATATTCTATATTTCCATTAGGGCTATTGTATTTCCATGCACCTAACCTGTATTATACATGATAATAAGTGGTTGATGTTCTTTACTTCTACATGCATCCCTTATATGTTGTTTAAACCATAATTCTGGTAACATGCACATGCAACAACCAACATGCACATGGAATAACCAACATGCACCTGCAATAACCATAAATATCTCAAACATACAACAGAAACACATCCAGAAAACTCCTGTATCAGATCCGCTAAACAAAGCATTAGATTAGTAGTAAATATCTTGATCAGCAGGATCAAAGATATTTCAGTTCCTTCCAGGACCCTCCCAAGGCTCCCGTGAGCTTTGTATTTGATCTTTCTATCATAAAAAGATTTGTAAAACACCTGATCTCTCCGTATAAAGGTCAAGTGTTCAAAAAACAGAAAAGTAGTTTCATCTTGTAATAAAGTTGGCGAACCACAAAGCTCGTCGTTAGTTGTTTCCTCCTCTTTGGGGGAAACCTGTTTTGTGTGTTTTCTTGTTTTTCGGGGTCGTTTCCCGTTTCATTGAGTTCTTTCAGTTTCTCATGCATAAACAAGAAAAATTCTACTCACATCATTTAAATCGAAGTCTTAAAATCAACTACAAATTCTAGGTTTGCTTATTACTAGTTTCAATTTTGCAAAGTTATTGGAATAAACCCAAACTATTCAAATCTGAGTATGCAAGCCCGCTGTCATGCTTTAAGTGCTTTGGTGACCCAGAAACGATTTGAATAGTGCATGTTAGTATAATTAGGGACAATCTTTAAGTGGTATTATTTATCTAAGACCTCTACCTTGGGTGGAGTGTGTCAAATCACTTGGTAACTCATCTCGTTGGATCTGCGACACACCCAACCAACAAGTTTTAGATTGGTGAATAATACATGAGGCCATATTCACTTTTGCACACACAAAGAGTGGGGACCCCGACTCTTTAATCCCCACTTCTTTGTGTCCTTCAAAAATTTCAAAACATCAAATCCCTAATTAAAATAATTAAGATAAATTAACACGACAATTCTTAGATCACATCACATCCCTACTGTATTATTCTTTGGTACTGGTCTTTCAAGTTTATCTATATTTTTGTTTATAGATGCAAATGCTTATATTTATTTTTATGTGATGATTGATGAATTCTCATGGTTGATTGCATTGTATGTATCCTTTTTGGTTAATCTCATGTTGTGCTAATCTTATCTTGTGTTAAAAAATTTATAAACTCCTAGAAATAAGTGCTTTATTTTCTTAGATTAGACAAAGCCTTAGATTTTTTCTCATAGGGACTACCCCTTGGCTTCTTAGAGTTACGATCGAGGGATATCGGGGATAACAGGGTGATAGCACCTTGACTCGATCTCCTTTCCCCCAAGGACACACCTCAAGTGGATTGAAGGTTTCTCCATGCTAACCCAGGGATGTATTAGGACGCCAACATTTTGGCAACTGCTGCTGGGATAAAACCTTTCTAATCTCGGATCACGATTTGTTTTTCCTTTTAGTTTTACTTAGTTTTCTTTTTTATGCTTGTAGCTTATTAGAAATAGACTCAATGATCTGTTGACTCCACTAACTTCAAATTTAACTAGGTATTCTACTAGGAGGAACTCAAAGGCCTACTTAACCTCATTCATGAACCTGAGAAGGTTTATCGAAGGACGTTAGCCAAAGCCTCTTATCATAGAGTACTTAGTCATTTAGGAACATAGTTAATTTTTGATATACACTTGCTCTTTGTTGATCAAAGTTTTATTTCAGAAATGTCTATATATAATAAATTTGACTTTATCTGTAATTAATAATTATCCGCATGTTTTGCATTTGAAAAACCATAGGAAAAAAACTTCCTAGTTTCTTTGTGGTAACAATGCTATATCAACTAAAATGAACATCAAAGCTTTCATGAGATGTACTAACAAATGGTGTGCAACTCATGATTATGAAGATGTCAAAATGAAATTATGTGTCTTATCCTTAGAAGATATTTTCTTAGATTGGTATGAAGATCTTCCTGACAACAAATTCAAAACGCTCAAAGAACTTACAGATGACTTCATTGAAAAGTGGGGGGAGCTATGATCATCGCTAGTTACTGTTAGCGCAACCCTTAACCTAATCAAGGTTTCGAGAATGAATTCAACCAGAAGTTTAATGAACTTGTCTCCAGTATGCATTCTGACATCAAGCCTCCTAATGATGCTACCCTAATCTATTATGTCAGGGCCTTTGGAGGGGAAATGAGACACCAACTTAGAGATAAGGAACCCCTAAACCTCAAGTCATCTCAAGAGATAGTGGTCAAAATAGATAAGAACATGCAAGCATCAGGAAAGCCCAACATTCCTGGTTCAATAGATAGCACTTCTAGGCAAACAAAGGTTAAGGACAAGGTTGCTGCTGCAGCTCCCGAAAATAAAGACCCAAATTTCAACCCCTAAAAGGCCGTTACTGAGATGGTCAAAATAATGGAAGCTACCCATGCTACTCAACTTGGTTCCATGCAAAATAGGTTGATAAGCAATGGAGAGACCACAAAATAACAAGTTTCAACCTAGACAAAATAATGATCGGTGGCTGAGAAAACATTCCCCTCAAGACAAAATTCCACCCAATCAATTAGAGTCCAATAATGTGGTTCATGAAGAAGCACCCCCTTTCTGCAGAGCATGTGAAGAATTTCATGAGGAGTCTACTTGTCCAATATTTTGTTAGATTAATGAACAAGGCCTTCCTCAAACAAGCAACCATGTAGGTTAGCCCAGAAATGTCAACCATATCAATACTTTTGGTGAATCCCGTCCTCTATCTATGGATTATTGGCTTCAAATGCAAGAGAGGAGAGAGCCAACACAAAAAGTGGTTGAGGAATATGATAATGTAACAAAACTATATGGTCACAAACCTACAAGTGAGCAGATCTTAGAGCAAGGCACAGAGGAATTGTTTACCAAAGGAAAGGAAAAGAAGGAACTAGCAGCTCTCAAAACAACTTTCCAAAGGTAACTAGTCCCGTACAAACTCCAACTGTTAAATTAAATGTTGATCTAGGTAGTTGGATAACAAATGCAAAGGTATTAGTTTCAGTGTCAGAACTACCAAAAAGTTCCCTTCACAGAAAGAAAAGCTTCTGCAAACTATATATCCTCCAAGCAATAAGGTTATTTCAAGTAATAAAGTTATTCCAAGCAAAGATTCTCCAAAAGAACAAGAAAATGTTGTGGAACAACATGAAGATCCTCCAGTGGCCTTAACTAGTAGATATAGGACTAAGGAAGAAAATCATCCTTTCTTTGTCTCACTTGAAATAAATGAGCAGTGGCTACACAACCAAATAATGTATGATTCAGGGGCTTTGTCAAATATTATCACAAAGAAGATTATGCAAAGGTTAGGGATAAAAATCACAAGGCCTTATTAGAATGTGTGTGCCATGAACTCTAGAGAAATAGAAACACACGGAATAATTATAGATCTCCCAGTTAAGCTAGCCTTCCATCCTAGCTTTGATTTCAAAATGGACATCCTTGTCATAGATGTACCTTATGGGGGATGCTATTATCTAGAAAATGGGGAGCAGTAATGGGTGGTTGTTTGAATATGGATTTGAATTTTGCTACTATTCCATACCCTCCTCCTTCAACTGAAAACTTCAAACTCTTTAGGAAACCGAGAGGAAATATCATAGAGGGACCCCTTAAGAGTGTTTCAATGATTTCATTTACCAAGTGTTTGATATGGGTGACTCTCCATTTGTTCTAACTTCTTAGCTCCAGTTCAAGATAAGTTTAAATATGAAAAAGTTAGTGATAAAGCATGGAGAATGAATTTTGATGGAGTTCACTCTAGAGCAGGCAAAGGGGAAGGCATTGTGTTGAAATCTCCAACAGAAAAGACTTACAGTTTTGCATTCAGGACTTGAGTTTGATGCAACTAATAAAGTGCAAAGCAGTAGTACAGGCAATTTTATTAGGCTTTAGTTACAAGGACATGGGTGTCAAACTCTCATAATATAGCAAGGGTGACTCTAAACTTAGTGATTCTCTGCTGCAAACAAGTATGCATGCAGAAGTGAGAGGCTTAGATAATACATAAATGCTATATGGGATACCATGGAACAATTTGATGCCCTAGATATCATTGCTATCCCTAGAGAACAAAACAACTTAGCTGATATTCTAGCTGTAGCAGCTTCTACCCTCCAACCCTCAGAAGACCTAATGAAAGGTGAAGGAAAGTTGGAGATAATATTTAGTCCATTTGTCCCAGATAATGTTGACAATTGGTAGGTTTTCAAGGATGACAAACAAATTCTAAAGTTCATCCATAACTTAGAAGAGTTCTCAAATTTCAATGTCAGTTGGCTAAAAGAGGGATGGTGAATATGTTGAGGAGGATAATCCCATCAAAAATCCAGTAACTAGAGGTATAGCTGCCCTAGAAGAAATGTTTGACTAGTACGACATGTATAAAAAGAAAAAAAGAAACACAAAGCCCGACAAATATATTGAAATAAAACATTGGGATAGAAGAAGTCCCAAGAACGATCAAAATTGGAAAAGGAACCACATAAAAGGAAAGGAAGGAACTAATCAACCTAGTCCAAGAGGGATGTGTTTCACCTATGATGAACCTGCTAAAGCATACAAAGAATATGTGTTTCAACACACCATCCCTCTCAAAGATGACAAAAACCTTTCCGAAAAAAAACTTAGGTGAATAAATCCTGAGTTGGCACCTCTAGTTCAAGCTGAGTTAAAAAATATTATCGCTTGAATCATTGTCTAAACTACAAAGATCTCTTCTTGGTGTTCCAATTCTATGGTTGTTAGAAAAGTGAATGGAGGGATTAGACTATGTATTGATTTTAGAAATTTGAATCTTGCATGTATTAAAGACAACTATCCCGTCCCCAACATGGAAACCCTACTCCAAAGGGTAATTGGTTCCAAGATTATGTCCATGTTGGATGGCTTCTCGAGTTATAACCGGTGCCTTGCGGAGGGAAGAAGAAAGATCAAAACAAAACTACCTTCAACACACCTTGGAGCACTTTTGAATATCTAAGGATGTGCCTTTTGGTTTGTTTAATGCAGTGTGCCACTTTTCAGAGGGCCATGGATTTTTTCTTTCATGAACTAATGGGAAAAAATCGAAATCTACCAGGATGACTTAACGGTATTTTCCAAAAAAAGATCAGATCACATAAGTCATCTTAGGCAGGTTTTTGAAAGATGTTGAAAATATGGCATCTCCTTGAACCCAACTAAGTCCATCTTAGGTGTTGACGAAGGCAAGCTGCTAGGTCATATCATAGCAGAAGATGGGATAAAAATGGATCTTGAAAGGGTCGAAGCCATAAAAAATGTTCCCTTACCCCCAACCAAGAAAGCCCTTCAATCCTTTCTGATTGTGATAAACTTCGTCCGGATATTTATTCCTAACTTAGTTGAGTTAATGAGACCACTCCTCAAGTTATTAAAGAAACATGCTAAGTATGAGTGGTCAGAAGAAGGAAGGATTACTTTCAAAACTATTAACTATTTTGTCGGGAGCAACCTATTGCTCTCTAAGTGAGTAACACACTTCAAAATTCTGAGCTTAACTATATTAGTATGGAAAAGCAAGCATATAACATAGTTACTGACTTAACGAGAATTTTGACCTCAAAACAAAAACTCTATTCCTTAAAACCCATATTTTTGTGTAAAAACATGAAAATCTCAACCTCCAATCAAAAAGTGGTGCTACCGGACAAGTACCCATTTTTAATTGTGGTCAAAATTACAACATTTTCGAACACGACCTTCAAAACTCAAACAATAGCCTAAAAAACCTTAAAAATCAACACCTAAATCAAAAAAAAAAAAAAAAAAAAAAATGTTTTTCCTAAACGTGAAAATCATAGTTATTTGCGATCTAATTAAAATTGTGATATTGACAAAAAAAACTCTATGTAAATAAACAACCAAAATTGGACCCCAAATGGTCCCTTTGAGTTCCTATTTACAAATTTTATTTTTTATTTTTAATTTTACATTAAAAACAAATAAATAGAAAGAACAAAATCTCACAAATAAATATTTTTTTTTTTTTTTATTTTTCATTATTAAAAATATATATATTATAAATTCAATTAAAAATATAAATTAATTAAAAACAATGTGAAAAGAAAAAAATAACCAAAAAAAAATATTTTATTTTTCATAAAATTAAAGTTTCAAAATTATTTTTACAAAAAGAATCATTAAAAAACCTTTAAAATAATTTAAAAAAAAAAAAAATTAAACAAAATTTTTTTTTTTTTTTTAAAAATAAAAAAAATTCAACAAAGATATCTAAAATAAAAAATAGTGACAACTAAATCTTTAAAATTAAAATAAAATAAAAGAAGTTCAAAAATATATATTTTAAAAAAACAATATTTAAAATTTTTTTTTTTTTTTTTTTAATAAAATCAATAAGAAATAATAAAAAGAAAATTGTAAAACCACCTTTAAAATAAATTTCTAAGCATATTTAAAAAAAAAAAAAACCTTTCAAAATTTAAAAAGAAAATTAAAAGCAATTTTACAATACAAAAACTATCAATTTTAATTGGAAAAGTAAAAATAGAAAAAACAAATATAAACAAATTTAATAACATTTAAAACAAAAAATAAAAATACAATTTTTGTACTGAAATAACATAAATTTTAATTAAAATTAAAAAAAATAAAATTACAAACCTTACATATTATTAGGTGTCGTAGCTTATTCCTAGCATCAATTCCCAGTTTCCCTAGTTGCCTTTGGTCCCATGGGGCTGGCGGTTTAGTCTGTTAGTTGGTGATGTCAACATCACCCCAGAAATTCCCCAGGGCTAAGCACTGGTCCCATCGGGCAGAGGCTTGCTCCATGGGTTAGTGACTGACATCACTTCAGCCCCCATGGACCAAAACCTAGTCCCACGCAGGCTAGTTTAGTCCATGGGGTCAAGCGCATTCCCCGACATCACCCTGAGTCTCCGATGGGCTAAGCCTTGGCCTCGTGGGATCTCGATTTCGCCTCCCAAACCGACCCCACCCAACCAACCCGGCTTGAGGTCGTGGGTGTCGTGGTGATGTCAACATCACCCCGCCCCGGGGCTCGGGTGATTCTAGGCTAAGCCCCTAGTCCCGTGGGACCAGGGCTTCAGCCCCAGGTGGCAAATGTGGGGTGATGTCGGGCATCACCCCCACCTCCCCGGGGATCAGGTGATTCTGGGCTGGGCTTACCCCATTAGGGGTCAATTTATTTAATTTAATTTTAATAGAAAATTTGTCTTGGATTTATTTTGTTTGTTGACTTTATCTGAATTTTATTTTTAGTTCACTAATATTGATATAAAAAAATGAATTATATTTTTGTTAAATATTAAAAAAATAGTGTTATTTAACCACAAATTCTTTTCCATGTATTGAAGTAAAGGTAAACATTGTGTTAGAACGGTGTTTCCACTATATTTTAAAAGTATGAATAATAAAATTAATTAAGAAGACACAATTATATGAAAAATCGTAACTTCAAAAAAGTAAATGGTAAAAAATATTTTTAAGATTGAAAGAAGCATGGAAAAATGACTAAAAACACCATTGAATAAAAATAAAAATAAAAATTGGAAAAAATGAAAATAGATGAAAAATAAGCATTTAATTTTTTTTTGTGTAAACATTGTGGATTGAAAAATTTAAAATATCGAAAAACCACCTAAAAAGTGAGAGGGGGTGCTACCGGTAGCACCATTTTTAAAAAGCGGGGTAAAAAATTGGACCCCCCAAAAAACGAGAACTTTGTAGAGTTCTTGTTAAGTTGGTAACTATGTTATATGTCTTAGTCAAATCTCTCAAACATTTCCGAGAATGCATAGGATACTCAAAGATTGTGGGGTATGTCCCTCACGCAACAGTAAAGGATATCCTTGGTCAGCAGGATTGTTTGGGAGATAGAGGAAAGTGGGTTTCTAAAATACAAAAATATGACTTAGAAATAAAACCCACTAAGTTGATTAAAGGTCAGGGTTTAGCTCAAATGCTCACCAAAAGAAATGAACAAGTGTTGGGCTTAGTATGCCAAACCAATCAAACTAGGCCAACCTTGTCATCAGAGCTTCAAAAGTTAGAACAACACCAATGGTATGCAGATATCATATACTTTCTTTCAAACCTTACTTGGCCAAGTCATTTGATTGGTCACAAGAGGAGGGCTCTAAGGTTGAAAACAAAAAAGTATTGTATCATTCAAGACGGCTTGGGGTGGAAGAACCCCGATGGAGTGATACTCATATGTGTTGATGAGCTAGAGTCTAAGAAACTTTTGATTGACTTCCATTCAGGATTTCGTGGTGGACATTTTATGGCCAAAACTACCGCCCACAAAATCCTCAAAGTAGGTTATTATTGGCTGACCATTTTCTCAGATGTACAAAAAATCGTCAAGGGTTGTCAATAGTGTCAGCTCTTTGCAGGGAAGCAAAAGCTAACAGCCTTGCATCTTCAGCCTGTGGCTGTCGAAGCTCCTTTTCAGCAGTGGGGGCTTGACTTTATAGGTCAGTTCAAAGATAATTCAAGTAATGGTTTTACTTGGATAATTACAACCATTGACTATTTCACTAAGTGGGTAGAAGCAATACCCACTAAGCATGCAACCGATAAAGTAGTAATAGATTTCCTTGAAGATAGGATAATCACTCGGTTCGGTGTGCCCGCCAAGATTACCACTGATAATGTCAAGGCCTTAAGTTCTACAGATTTATCTAATTTTTGTTTCAACTATGGCATTGTGTTGTCCCACTCTTCAAACTATTATTCCCAAGGTAATGGTCTTACTGAATCCAGCAACAAAAACTTAATGAATATTCTCAAAAAAATGGTAGGGGATAATAAGAGGTCATGGGACAACAAAATAAAGTTTGCATTATGGGCGGAAAGAATAACTAAAAAGAGTTCCACCAGTAAAAGCCCCTTCGAGCTTGTCTACGATCTTGATGCCACCTTGTCAGTTCATCTTAAGCTTCCAGTGTATCAGTTTGTTCAAAAGTATGGTTTAGATGAAGATTTCCAGCAGAACAGGATTGATCAGTTGATAGAGTTAGATGAGATTAGACGGAAATCTTTAGATCAAAGCATAAAGAATCATAGCAAAGTAAAAAGGACTTTTGACAAGTCTTCACGACAGAGAATCTTTCAAGAAGGGGATACAATCCTTCTTTGGGATAAAAGAAGGGAAACGCCAAGTAGCCATGGGAAGTTTGACAGCTTATGGACAGGTCCATATATTATACAGGGTTCGCCGACAGAAATTCATTCTATTAAACAGGTTGGATGGTGAAAATTTTGCCCTACCAGTCAACGACCAACTTCTCAAATTTTTCTTCACAGAGGTCATCTGATGCCCATGGGGGAATCTACTGTATCATACTCTCTAACCCTTATCTTTGTACTTTATGCTTTGTATTTTATGTACATCATTTATTTTGTATTATATGCACATGTATACTAACACTTTCATTATTATATGCACATGTATATATGCTTTGTTGTATTATATGTATTTGTACTTTATCATTTTGCAAATTGTGTATAATGTTGGTTTTTATATGGATATGATATTTGGCATGCGTTAATGATGCAGGAAGTGTAATTCTGGATTCTCGTATGGTCTCCTACATATTTATAGATCAATCACACGTCCCCATATGAAGCCAATGCTATC
This sequence comes from Picea sitchensis, assembly GCA_010110895.2. NCBI lineage: Eukaryota > Viridiplantae > Streptophyta > Pinopsida > Pinales > Pinaceae > Picea > Picea sitchensis. Next base: position 879 of record SNQJ01S0176422.1, on the reverse strand, counting down.
CACTAGTTTGCACAAGCTGGATTTTCTGAAGAGCCACCAGAGAATGAGTAATCAATGCTCATATTTGGAGTTTTCAGAGTTCATCAGGTCTTATAAAAGACCCCGTTTTTCCGCATTTCCATCATTGTAATAAATGTCCTAAGCATGAGAGATTTTAAAAGGCTATTGGCCACCCAAGACCAGGAGTGAGCACATAGTTTGGAGTGTTTTGTTTTACTTGTTAATTATTTTTTCATCTTGCCTTAGTGAGAAGAAAAAATAATTTCTAAGTTTTTTCACTCAAATGACTTAGCTCCAAAGCCGGAGTATGTGCTGGCAAGCAGGTTTTGGAATTGAAAATCAAATGTCTAGTGTCTGAATGTATATGAGCTCATACTAGAATATAGTGTCAGAGTCATTTGGAAATTGAGGCTAGGTTTGATAGGTTTTTTTTATGTTTTCAGTGAATTAATTAAATTCCCGCAAAAATGGAATTTATTAATTCTGTGTCAATAAATGTAAAAAATATGGCATCACATTTTGTTGGATATCATATTACAGTCGTTTTCCAGTCCATAACACGATGTAAACCCCTATTTCCTATCTTTCGAGGAAAAAACAATGATTATTATCACTAAAAAAATCAATATTACTCTAAAAATACGAAAAATGGGTAATTAATTTAAATCTCCTAAACTTTAGGAGAACTGGGGAACATGAATGAGACATGTTTTTTTCATGTCCCCAGTTGACTGAGGCCTTGGTCAAGTTTAACTGAGGTAGGGTACACATGATTGAGGTGATTTGGAGATAGGAGGAGATCCTAATGAGGGAACTCGACTCCCTTTCCTAAGTGGTGCATTCCCAAACCCTAGCGCATCCTTTAAGGGACCCACACAT
>SNQJ01S0176421.1:2752-19962 GCA_010110895.2 Picea sitchensis | reverse complement strand
TTGTTAATACTTTATTACTTTAATTTATTATTGTGATTTTTTAAATCTTTAAAACTTTATTAATATATTATTGTGATTTTTTGAATCTTTAAAACTTTATTAATGTATAGATATTTTATAAATTCAATTATTGTTAATACTTTATTCTATTTTTATATATTTTTAACACTTTATTAATATTATTTATTAATATGATTTTAATATTTTATTATGCTTTATAGATGTATTTATGAATAATACTTTAATAATTTATTCTTACTTTATAATTGTATTAATTAATTAACAAAACTTTTAATGACCAATGTATACATGTATTTTTATTAATTAATTATATAATAATACATTATATTATAGATTAATGTTTTAACACTTTAATTTATAAATTGCATTAATGTATTTAGTATTTTGTACATTAATATAGAATTTAAATTAATTGTTTTTTAATAATTTTTTATTATTTAATAATTATTTGTAATTAAATAATATTTTATTATTATTAATGATTTATTAATAAAATTATTACTAATTTATTTATTAATATTATTATTAATTTATTTAATTAATAAGAATGTTAATTAAATTATTAATTATTTTATTTTAATACTTAATCATTACATTTAAAATGTATAAATATGTTCACGAATGTGCCCATGCATGTCACAGTCAACTAGAAACCACATTTATGTAAAAAGTGGTTGATATAGACCGATCGACGCCACTAAATTCAACCACTTTTTACATAATTGCGGTTTTTGCTAGTATATATAACACTTAGGTAATTTAGGATTCTTTAGACTCTTTTCTTCATAGGAGGAAGAGATACGAAGGCCAACTAAGCCTACAAACCCATTGGGAGTGACTATACAAAATGGCTTGGTCTATTTAAAGAACCTCAACCTAGGTCACATCCCCCTTGTTGATGAAGTTCCATAAACCTGCATCAAAAAAATGGTGCTAGGAGGGAAGATAAATTAGATGATTAAATGAGTTTAGCTAGATAAATTAGATGATTAAATGAGTTTAGTTGCAAATTATTTGATTTAATCCTTTCTTCCTTTGCTTGTAGTTATTTTTTATTTTTTATTTATCCTTCTTTATTGACATCAATGTTCTTAAGGACTGATTAGGTGGCAAGCTAAATCTATTTAGAGTCAAATTCATTTTCATACATTTATCATGACTTCTATCCAAATCATTATGTTGGAACATGCGTTCCATTTTTCAATACCCGATATTCCCAACAAGATAGTTGTTGTCTAATAGAAGCTCACATTTGATGGTGAAGGGAATACATATGCAAAGGCTCATCTTAACAAGTTTTCGTGTAAATGTATTAAACATGATATTACTTATTTCAACGTTTTATGTAGATTGTTTGCATTCACTTTCAGAGGTCGAATAAAATTTTGGTTTGAATCTTTTCCGACCTATTCTATCTTCGACTGGTTTCAATTTGTGAATGAATTTTTACATTCCTTTGAGGTTTATGATTACGATAAATTATTTGAAGAATTCCAGGCTCTACTAATCTAGGATGATTCATCTTCAGAGAGTTTTTCAACAAATATCAATCATATTCTTTGTAAGTTTTGTCTTGATGATATATCTTTTATATGAAGTCTTATTTCAAATGCTTGTTCCCCTTTCATTCATTAAGATTAAATTTCAAATGATGAATTCAATACAGATCATAACACAAATTTGCAAAATGAGTCTTGTTTGCAGAATGAAACAGATCCATTAGAAAATTTTGAACAAACAGAAGGGGTGGAACCTATTGATAATGATTTTACTGAAAAACAAACTAGTCTTACTTCCAAATCATTTCATTTTCAATAAGATTTGATTGTAGATCAAGGTGTATTTTTATCTTCTTCTAACTCTTACTCTAATCATTTCTCAAATTCAAGTACTGAAGAACACATAGGTAATAAAGATAATCTTAAGTGTTATAATATTTTAATAAAAGTGATTAGAGATATAGATCTTCAATTTGAAGTGGAAGACTTAAACCCTTATCCATAAATCACACCTTGTTTACAGGAAAGATTAGATACGTGCACCATGAAATTGTCTTTGAAAATATTGATGATCATATACTAATTGAAAGGTTATCACCAAAACATAGTGAGAGTATTGAAGTAAGTGAAGAGGAATGTCTCAAAACTATTATTGATAACTATCATAGATCAAGAGAATCTTTTCATTTTCTTATCGCCAATTCGTTCTACTCTTTATATCCCAATATTTTCTTAGATTCTGATGTGCACAACAATTTATCTACTTTATCCAACAATTTGCCATCACAATCTGATTCTTTTGGTATGTCTGTTCTTATGATATAACTTTCAATCATAACATAAATGAAGTAATATTTGACACTCTTCCACTCCTATCATTTATAACGGGAAACGATATGCTACAATATGTTTTTATTTGATTGGATTTTGATAAAGACAATGCATTCATTCTTGTGGAGATCGAAGATTCTACACTTCATATTCATTCATTGATTAGACCAAAATTTCTCGATTCTACTTCACATTTTGAACCAATTCATCTCATCAAAGGAAGGTCTCAAATACCCAATTTTATTTCTATAATGAATCCTCATATGATATGTGTACCATTGGAAAATGTAGTTCATTGAAGTTATAATTTGCATTTTGTGTTTTATGACAGGATCACAGATTGGCTTGAGAATTCATATCTCAAAAAATTTCAGAGTAATGGTAAGGTTATGCTTACTTTGTTTCTAAATTAAAATCAAGAGGAAATTTTGGCACGTTATGTTTATATCTTCAAGTACTCCAATTTTTTATTTTGATCTTTGATTTTTTGTTTCTTGCAGGATTGAAGATGCTTCTGTGGTTGCATTGGAAATATGACTTCACTTAGTGTTTTTATCTATGAAGTAATTTAGAGTAAGCTTAGGATTATATTACCTTGTTCACTCGTTCTTTTTGAATAATGTAGTTATGAAGACACATGGATATCAAATGCACAAGGAGATCCATCATCTGAATAATGTCACTGAAGTTTACTTTAAATTCCCTTTCTCTTTTCTTTTCATAACTATTTTGATTAAACATTTCTTCATTATCATGATCAGATGTTTTCAAACAATATGAAACATGAATATTTTAAAATAGAAGGTAAAGAGATAAGGGATTTTATCTTGAAATTCACATTAATTTTACTCTCGCATAAGACTCCACTAGTATGCCTTACCACTGAACATAATTGCACCTATCTTGATTAAGCATTTTTCTAATTTATTTTATTTTCTTTTGACATTTGTTTACTTTTAATAATAAGAGTGGTGATCAAATTAACATTTCATGCATTTTTAAGAGTATTTTTCTACATATCACTATCTTAAGGAAAGAACCTGCCTTTATACAAGACTTTAAACGATTTAGTTCTTCCTTCTTATTTATGATTTTGATTCTCACTCAGATGTTGGTTTGTTCAAAGCTTGGTTTTGTTTTATTTATTTTTTACTTTCTTGAGGTTTCCTTTGTTTTGTTTTGATTGAATGTTTGGATTTTATTTTATTGAGACTTTTGTTCTCCATATTATCAACACACATGCTCGATGAAAATAGAATCTATGTTTTAACAAGTCTGAAATCTGATTTAGACAAGGGAATTTCTTGTATGATGTTATTTTGTTTCAAGTCCTTAAAAATTTTGGCCAACTTTCATTTCTCGTTTCGAAAAATCATCCATAAGCTATGTTTGGAACCAATTTGGATTTCTTAATGAAGTTTTGTTTTTAAAAAGAACAATTAATCTTCAAGTAATAGCTCACTCTTAAGGTAATCAACTATGTAAGGAACAAAACTACCTAGTGAAATTATTAGCAACCATTATCTTCTTAAGCCATCTCGTACTCTTAAGGAGTAAAGTCTACTTCCCCATCCATTGAGTAATTTCTTATGAGATTAACATTAATCATAGTATAACCCCTTTTCATATAATAAATAGCATTTAAGGGGTTAGTTGGAGGATAGGAGGTCTCATTATGAGCTGACCTATCATGATCATGGATATTTACGGTATGAAATTATCATCATCTAATCACCAAGAGAGGGTAATGGCTCTCAGCTACAAGATTGAGGGAAAGGAGGTCTCATCGCGAGCTTACCTTTCCATTTATGTAAATATTTGTGAATGACACTGTCATTATTTCATTACCAAGTCAAGACAATGGCTTCCATCTCATCCCTTAGAAAAGTAAAGAAAGAAATTTTTAACAAAGGGTTTATAAGCTATGCATCTTTAGCTATAAAAGTAGCTAACTAGGTTAAAAGGTATCTCTGTCGATACTATAGATGCATGTTGGCAACAGTGGAAATGCCTATGGTACTGAATATATATTAATGCTACTTTTTTTGCTAACATATTTTCCTTAAGGATTGATTATGGTTAGAGTATGCATAAAAAAACGAAATTAATTGATGAAATTTCTAAGTTATGATAAATAATCTAGATGTTTCACATCAGTTTAGTTTGTTTAACATTATAGAAACGAGATATGAATTTATTCAAATTGTTTTGGTTTTGACACTTCATAATGCTTGACTCATATTCCCTAAAATATTTTAACATATTTTAAAATTATATTTTCAAAGATAATTGTTTTGTCCCGGTATGTTGCCATCTGTTGGACCCCAACAATGCCCATTAAATTTTTTCTCAAAATTTAAAGGGTCCCATTTTACAATTTTAGCTTTGATTGCTTTTGATTTGTGTGAGGTCATGATTTGGTGATTTCCTTTTGCAATTTGAGTTTTTTTTTTTTTGTGAATTTGAGTTTTCAGTTTGTCTCTCTTTGGTTTTATTTGATTTGATGTTATTTGCATAGTTTTTATGTAAATATTTTTCATTTTTGGTTTTGTTATTGGACATTAATGATTTAGTGTGCTAAGTATTGAATGGTTTTATTTGATTTGATGTTATTTGCATAGTTGTTATGTAAATATTTTTCAACTTTGGTTTTGTTATTGGACATTAATGATTTAGTGTGCTAAGCATTGAAAGTGCTTTTAATTTTAATTCTTCTTATTTATATCAATTATTTTTAGAATTTCATGATTTCCAACATGAAATTCAAAACATTATTTAGAAGAATTTCATTACATTTTTCAATAACTAGTAGATTGGTTTTGTAACATATTCTTGTTTTTAGGATTTATTTGATTTCTTTGTTGGTTGATGTGGCTAATATCATGATTTCAAGAAAGAACTCAAGAATTCATTTACTATTAATCGCATTCACTTATTCTTATTTTCTTAAATTCATTACAAATCTCTTGATGATATTATTTGGGACATGAGCTACAAAATTGGGACTTAAAGAATAGCTATGATATGACTCACTTTTTTCTTAGTTTCAATAATCTCTATTACAACTTAGAACTATAGAAAATCATTAATATTGATTGCATGTCATTATTTTTTATTTAAATTATTTGATTTTCACATAAGATTTTACTATATGAATTTATTCAAAAGGTTATATCTTATTTATATCACGAACCTTGTGTTATCCATGATGAAAAGAACTTTGAAATTAAAATGTTTTGATAATTATTTTAAAATCTACACTCACGATCTCATCCCTATTATCTCTAACATCTTATTGCATCCATTTCATAAACTGATGAATAACCATTATTTCAATGACTTTGGATCTTGAGTGCAGCACTTTGCCAGCAAACATCTTTATGATCACCATAAGTGGATATTCGCCTCGATACTGGAGTTAACTGCGTAGCATATTACGCTGGTAACACTTGGACTGTAAAAAGAAATCAAGGTTTTCCTTCATTGTCATAACCATTAAACTTGAAATTATTCGTGAAGGTTGATGAGATGGGTTCAGGGTACATTGTCATTAGTATGACTCGTAACCTGCATGCTTTCCAGGCTTTGACGTGTCAATACCTTGACAATCNTCTGTGACTTTGATCCTTGAAAAAGAAGTGACATTATTGCGTTTTCCTTTGACTCTGTTAGCTCTTTTCATATACTTACACTCGGTCTTATCAACCCTTCAATGACTTGTGTCTTAAGGATGACTATGACACGTGCATTGCTCTAAGTTTGAGTTTCTATGAACTATTTTTAGGAACTTAGATTGTTTGAGAATGCAATTTTCAGATTAATTGAACTAATACATTTGTTGTAATAGTTTCTGTGATATTATGGTCTTTGTCATTTGTTTACTAAACTATTTAGTAATAAAATGGTTAAAAGATTATTTTCCTTGCACGAATCGTTATCGTATCTCAGCCAAGAAATAGTAATTAGATAGATTTTGCATTTTTCATAGATGATTAATTCTTGATGTGAAACACTGAAGCGAGATCAGATTGCTTTGTTTGGTTTAAAAGATCTGAAGCTTACACTATTGTAGTTCTTTGTCTTTTACTTGACACATTAAGGGTTATCTTTAATTTTGATTCATAATTGTATATATAAATTAAAACTCTTCGTGATATATTGTAGAAATGAATTCAATTTATTATTTGCACCGGTTACATTGAGTTCAGGTCTTCTTTTTTATTATATTTCCGGTATAGTTTGCACATTATTTACTATATTTTAATTGTTGACTTTAATCTGATTTATGTATTATATTTACTGATTACTTTAGCTTATAGATTAGAAACACTAACTTAAAATATAGTTTTAGGATTCATCTTGTATATATAATAGTTAAGTAATTTAGGATTCTTAAGGCTCTTTTCTTCATAGGAGGAAGAGATATTAAGGCCAACGGAGCCTGTAAACCCATCGAGAGTGACTATTCCAAATGGCTTTGGATATTTAAAGAGCCTTAGTCTGGGTCACATCCCCCTTGTTGATGAAGTTCCATAAACCCGCATCAATAAGGGAATACCTCAACAGTTCCATAAATAATTTTTCATATGCCTCCAAGGTAAGTTGCCCCATCTTAAGCTTGTAGAATTCCTTTATTTTGTCATCATAATACTTTTTTGAATAGGTAATATTTGCAAAAGTATCTCTCAAACTGTTTCGAGGTTAATTTGCTTTCCTTTATCCTTTCGATTTCCTTGAGGGATTCCCACCAGATGGAAGCCTCTCCATTCAGGTTAAACATTGAAATCCTATCCTTGGTATTTTCTAAATAGTTATGTACTCGGAGGTACTGTTTCAAGATAAATAGCCATGCTTTGGCTTCCTCTCCTCTCTTTATTTCACCATCAAAGGTAGGTGGCTTAGAATTCCTGAATTCTTCAATTAGAAAACTCAAAGATTTCTTCCTCTTTCCTCTCTTAGAAATATTATATTTCATGCCACTACTGGACTGTCCTAGTGAATTAGTCTTTCAACTAGAGGACTCCATGGAAATGCCTCCACTCGATCCACCTCTCTTAGTGCCTTGACACTTTCTATTGGAATAACTCTTTCTGGCATCGATGCGAGTCATTCCATGCTTTTGAGCATCCGAAGGGGTTTTCAACCTCTTTGATTGTTGTAATTTTTTATTTTTAGGACCTTGTGTTATAGCCCTAAAATTCCCTACTCATGCATACATGGCATTGCCCTTCTTGCTTGCATAATTTGCCAAATCATTGTTGAGGAGATATATTTAAAAAAAAAAAATTTAAAGCTTGCACGCGCCATGTTGCATGCTAGAAAGTCCACATACATACCCTTGTTGCACATTAAAAAACCCAAACCCGTGTATACCTCCAAAAGTTGTAAAAATTAAAAAGTTGTAAGTTGTAAGGAATTCTGTGCCCAACCAATTCACCTCTATATCTCGTCCCCCAACCGAATAACTACCCTTTTGTCATATAAAAGGAGGTATTGGGGTCTCATTCCAGAATGAAACATTAGAATGGTGAAACTATGTCCAATTTTGCTTCCCTTCCTTGCCCAATCTGAGTTATTTCCTCAGCAATCCCTCTTCATCCCCTTTTCTTCCATTCAATCCATTCCCTTCCCTTGAGGTGATTACTAGATTGTGAGAAGAGACTTATTGAAGGTGCACTTAGAGCATTGTTAAGAGGAGCCCGGACTAGGTTCACGGAACGGTGGCCTGTAAGGATTGTAAGCTTCAATCTTTGATTAATGAATACAAGAATCTCCTTTCCCTGTCTCAAATGATGATATTTTATGTCTTTTCTTTGATTTGTACATAACAATTGATATCTAACCCTAATTTATGTTAAGCCATACATAGTGGCACATTACCCCTTAACTAGGGAATATTACATTAGTAATGTTATTTTATTTATGTTGGCTTGGGTCCGTTAGTGGTAATTTTACCTCCTAGTCTCCTATATATACCAAGGAGAAATTTTCAGTTGGAATCATCTTGTATTTGGAAATTTATGTTGTGTATAAGGAGGTTGCCCCCTAGAAGAGGCTTATTATCTGAAATTCTGTATTTTTCAAGGCGTTGAGTACTTATTCAGAGGTTTTTATATGTTATCTTGATATTTGGTTCCTAATATTTGGTATCATAGCTCAAGGTCTTGGGGTTTCGTTGCTACACTTGATACACCTTGGAATTTTTCTATAACATTTTTTCTATGATATTTCAGAAGAAACCCCTTGAGGATAATTAGTAGAAGGTTCAAGGTATGTGGATTAAAAATTTCATCTCGTGAGGTCTTACACTTTCAGATATATAGCTTGTGTAAGATAGGGTTCTGAAATCATCTTGGATTTAGTCATCTCGTAATTTTCGCTATAAAATTTGTTATGTAACATTTCAGACCCTGAAATAAGGATGATATTCATAGAAATTATTAAGTTATCTGTGATAAAAATTTTAGCATCTGGGTAATCCTACGTTTGTATATACACCCTATGCAAGATAGGGTATATGACTAGTCATATTAACTAGTCTCAAACATGTATTCTAGGTAAAAAATGATATCTTCTTTAGTGAGTATCCAAATTTAGTGAGACCAGTTGCATTGGATAGTGGGTCGTATGTATTATTTATGGTGCAATTTTCAGAATCAAATATCAGAGATTGTGATATTGACATGCTTTACAAGTACACTCTCCTGGAAGGGACAAAAATCAACAAGGTGTGGGAAAGTTACCATAAATTCCACTTGGAACATCCAATTTTGATCAGACTTGTGGCATTGCAAAGAAGATGTATTCGAGAAGTACAAAACTAGATTTTTAGAGAAGGGCCAAAATTTTGGAGATATAGCAGAAGAAATATCATCTAGTAGAACCACCTCGAAATCAAGGTTAAAAGTGATACTTGGCCAACATGCCACCAAAAAAGGGAACTTATACACCAATCAAGACTCTAGACAGTCCTACTTGGACTCTTGATGAAGGGGAAGAAATGCACAGAGACATAAATGATTTACAAAAGAAGACAATAAAAAAATATGAACTACAATGGATGATGGATTCAACTGAAGCTAAGTTGGAGGGAATAATGGATACTAAGATGGAGGGTTTAAAAAGGGAGATCATGGAAGGATTGAAAAAAATTCTAATAGAGAGGACACCTGAAAGTGAAAATGTATCCCATGAAATTCATGATGAGGACACAAGGAATATGAATCAAGAATGGCGAAACTCCAACTTTGGGTTGAATACCAACCACTTTCTTAAGATCAATATGAGGAAGTTTGATGGAAAGGATCCAATCACATGGATACTTCAGATGGAGAAATTATTTGATCTAGATGATGTGCCACATACACAAAAGGTACAAATTGCTTCTTTATATTTAGAACCCAATCATTTTGTGTAGTATCGATGGCTTTGTTCTCGCAAATCACTTGTCACTTGGACAATTTTCATGGAATAAATGATAGCACACTATGAGGATACAAGGAGAAATACCTTCTTTATCCAATTGATAAATCTCAAGCAAAAGGGTCCAGTTGTAGAGCACATTGAGAACTTCCAAAGATTGAATATAAAGGTAATGGATATTCGAGATGAGCACCTGGTTGATGTATTCATAGGAACTTTAAAGGACAAAATTCAACATGAGGTTCTCATTTGGGAACCAAAATCATTGGAGAATGCACTTAGGGTGGCAAGAAAGGTTGAAAGTAAAAATATGGCTATGGCTACTAGAATGACCACTCCTGACATCTATTAAGAGAATAATTCCCCTTCTTCTAAAACACCTCAACCTACAAGGTTGAAACCTCAACAATTGGAGGAAAGAAAATCAAAAGGTTTATGCTTTAATTGCGACGGCAAGTACAGTAAGAGATATAAGTGTGGTGAGAATAAATTATCCTACATAGATTGTGAAGAGGAATAAGAACAAGAACAAGAATAAGAACAAGAACAAGAATAAGAACAATCTCAAGATGAAAACGTAGAAGCGATTTTCATTTCTTCTGAAGAGTTGACTCCCATGATATCATGTAATGCACTGGCTTGAATTAGCACTCCTCAAACCCTCAATATCGAAGGATATATCAAAAAGAAAAAGGTAATAGTCCTAATTTATTCTGGTAGTACTCATAATTTCATTCACTATAAATTATCCAAAGCTCTCAATTTCTTTGTATATCCAACACGAGAGTTTCAATTAATGATTGTAGATGGAGGAACTATCAATTGCTCAGGAAAATGAAATATGATCAATCTTACTATGGGGGAATATGTAATGAATAGTCTAATGATTTCTATACCCATGGGTGGTGTTGATGTTGTACTAGGAATCCAATGGTTACAATCATTAGGAACAATAGCTTTTAATTTTCAATAAATTTTCATGAAATTTTCATTGGAAGGAAAAGAAATTGAGTTAAGGGTGTTGGATTACTGAGAGGGGGGGGTGAATCAATAATAGATCAATTCAATCCTTTTTAACCACAATATGAAAGAGTTATATCAATGTAGCATTATCATCTAATAGTTGCAGAGTAAACAAACAATGAACAAATGAGAAATCATACACATACACAGTAAACCAGTGTTTTTATGTGGAAATCGAACGCGAGAGAAAACCACAGAATGATTTTTCTTATATGTATTTAAGAATTAAATTCTTTGGAAGAAACAACTTCCTTTTTTTTCCGCTACAACTGGAAGGAGGCTCCAACCCCCTAATTTCTCAGGCTACAACCTGAGGGAAGCTCCAACTCCACAATTCTTTGGCTACAACCAGAATGAGGCGACGACCCCCTATGTTATCCGACTACAATCAGAAGGTGGATACAACCACCTGTCCTTGCCCCGTCTAACCTCTCTGACATATAAGTAGAATGATGGAACCATTTTCACACTATCACTATAAGATATACTGTTGTAAACCTGTACCAAGCAGCTTGCACCAAACAACCTATACCAATAACCTGAACCATGCATCAACCTGTACCTCAACCTGTAATCAACATGTACCATAAACAAGTGCATCAACCATGCACCAACCTATACGAAACAACCTGTAATCAATGTGTACCATAAACAAGTGCATCAACCATGCACCAACATGTACCAAAACAACTTGTAATCAACCTGTACCATAAACAAGTGCATCAACCATGCACCAACCTGTACCTCAACCTATACCAAGAACAAGTTCATCAACCAAGTATAACACAACAACTCATAATCATCACCGAGATCAATATGTGCTTCTAATAATATACCAATACAAGTATGCTACATCATCCATAAACCATGTGTCAACAATACTAATGACAAGTGCCTCCAACCATATACCAAGTATGTAACAATCATGTATCAACTACTCATCAACTATGACTCATCAATATGTACCAAGATCATCAACTATACACCTCATGTATGTTCCAACTCATCAACTACTTGTCTCAACCATGTACCCAACATGTATCTCAACCAAAAGCCCTCATCAATTTCATCATCCAAATATGATTTTTAACTCTGTAATATACCTTGTGTATATGATCACATACCTACAAATCTTCCTTAACTTTAACAACAAGAGACTAGCATTTTAATCAATCTTTACTTTAGTCTCACATGACTAGTTTTGGATTAGTCAACAACCCTAACTTGAAATAATGATAACTATGTACCTGTAATGAATAAAGATTTTAAAATAGTACACAACATTTTTTTAGTGTGTTTTATGCAAATCCTATAGGTGTCACTACTTGGAACTTCTCAGAAAATGAGTTATAGAAAAAATGACATACCTTGTTGAATTCTAGCTTATTCTAGAGAGCAAACTTGTAGAGCCTTCCCCGCACAAAATATTTGTTTTAATGGATTTGAAAAGTGTACACAGAATACTAAAGACTATACTCTAACCAAAACATTTTTTCTTACTGAATTTGGATCTGTTATGAAGAATTTATGACGTTTTTACTTGAAACACTTGTTTTAGACTAGTTTCAGGACTAGCCACAAACCCTATTTTCCATGGAGTGCAAATCCAACAATACAACGACCCACAAGCTAAAATTTGTACCACAACTACTTGGATATGTTTCTTCAAAGGTATCCCAATTTCACGGTCTGATTCATTCTATTAAAAAGGTTATTACGAAAATGGTGAGATTACCTGTAAATAACATACCTTAGAAAGCATCATCAAAATAATTTATCCTCCCTTGAATTTTAGCCTTCTTTACTTCACCTTCCCTCTAAAATTCATCTTAGATATCCTTTGGTTACCTCATTCACCTGTAGATATTCAATATTCTCAAGTGTGATTAAAATGAGAGAGCCTTTCCTCTTATTTATACTTTCATGTAGCTTCCTCAAGGGGTTACCTTTTAACCATATTAACCCACTTTCTTTATTTTAGGGTTAACCCACTTATAACCACTTGTAACTTAGTAATTTCTCCATTAAATTTATTATTTAAATAATTTATTTTGTATTTACTTTGAATTATAGTACACTCATTACTTCACTTTATTATTTACCTTCTAAAATCTCTTAAACCAATTTGACCTTTTGGGGCTTCTAGATGACTCATGAGGGTTCTCCAACTTCACATGGCCATAACTCTCTAACAGTAAGGAGTTATGTGATGTTTCACATACCAATGTAAATAGAATGACATGTACTATCCATATATAATAGTATTACATACAAATATATAAAAAATCATACCATTATCCATCAAACAAACTTGGGTCCATTACCCAAACACGGGTTCTCCAACTTCACATGGCCATAACTCTCTAACCATGAGGAGTTATGTAACGTTCCACATACCACCAGATATAGAATGACATGTTCTACACATATAGAATGTTCTTACCTTAAAATATATTAAAACTCATACCATTATACATCAAACAACCTTGGGTCCATTACCCAAACATTTGTGCTACTGGAATTCGCTATCAAAATTTCTCCAAGGGTTGACATCAATCACTAAGGGTTGAGATAAATCTACAATATCACTCTCCAATGGTTGACATCAATTAAAACCAACAATCCATACCAAGTTTCCATCAACCTAAGCCAATTGTCTAACAATATCCCACTTTGGCATTGATGGCAACACTTAGTCATGATAAAATTCATGTTTATACTCCTCATTAATGTTTCTATCTCTCCCCCTTTGACATCAATGGAAAAGGGTATATCCCTTTGGGGATGCTCCCCTTAACTGAACTCTCCTTGGGATTCTCCACCTATCTACATGCCTCAGTTCTCTCTCTCCAAGCATTTCTATCATGCATCTGATAAATCTCTCCCCGTTTGTCATCAATGGAAAATGTATCTTTCCATTCGGTGTTGCTCCCCCTATCTGAACTGTCTTTGGGGATACTCCCCCTGACTGAACTCTTCCTGAAACTCATCCCCCAACCTGAACTATCATCTTTATGGTGCTTCCTCATGTAAATGTAAGAAATATAAGATAATCATTCAAAAACATTCATTTTGGAGTAGAAATTACTCTAAGTCTCTGGCGAAAATACTCAAAGACTTCCCTTGGAAGCGGTTTGTAAATATGTCCGCCACTTGTTATTTTGTGCCCACATTTTCAACTCTGATGTTCTTCTCTGCAACCTATTCCTGTAGAAAGTGATACTTTATTGGAATGTGCTTCTTCTTGGAGCGCATCACCGAGTTCTTTGAAATATTGATGGTGTTGGTATTATCACAATAGATTGGAATGGGCTCATCATACTCAACCTATATATCTAAGTAGAACGTTGCTCCATTGGTTCTTCATCGGTCATCAATGCAACCTGTCCAGTCTGTATCTGTGTAGGAAATAAGTGATATATCCTTTCCTAAGTGAAATAAGTGAAATAAGTGATACCATAATCCAAACTCTTCTGTTCCTTTGAGATATCTAAAAATCCTCTTTACTTCTAAGACATGCAATTCCTTTGGTGCTCCTTGAAATCGTGCCACCTGTCCAACTGCCTACATTACATCTAGTCTAGATGTTTTCACATATAGTAATATACCAATCATTGACCTATATTTCCTCTGGTCTGTAGACTTTGAATCATCATATTTTCTCAACTTGCAACTAGTTTGCATAAGAGTGGTAACCGGTTTTCAATCTTCCATTCTAAACCTCTTTAGTATTTCTCTGATATACTTAGTTTAAAAAACAAAAATTCCTTGGTTTCTTTGACATATCTGAAGAACTAGAAAGAATGATAGTTCTCCAAGTAATGACATTTCAAATTCATTCTGCATATCCTTTGCAAATTTCTGGCTTAACCTGCCATTAGTACTTCCAAAAACAATATCATCAACATTAATTCCAATTAATAAAATACTACCTTGAGTTACCTTGATGTAGATATTGTTGTCTGCACTTCCTTTCCATAGCTGGTAGGGAGTTTTGTCATTGTTGTTTATGAGCATTAATATGTTTACTCAAACTTTGCAATATGCTCATAAGATGGTTCTTTGGTTTGTCTCAGCTACCGCATAGACTCCCCCTATCTATTATTCATATAATATGGGAGTCTTTAAGCCAGATGGCTCAGAACAATTCTTGCTCTAATGTGTATTCATCATCATCTTCATTGGTATATTCATCATCTCTCTGAGCTCTAACTTATTTCCTTCTTTCTGTGCATTCATCTCTCACTATAATGCCTGAAAGTACAATCTCTTGAACCTGTTCCTTATTTACCAGTTCTTCTTTTCTTTCAGTTATTTTCCAAACCTTTTTGTATCCTGCATCTTTCCTTTTCTTTGTAGAAATTTCTTCATCTCGTTTTATTTCCAGTCTTGCGATCTCTGGGACCTGGTCTTTGTTCACCTGTTCTTCTTGTTTTGAACAACCATTGTCAACATATCAACCACGCTTTTTCTTCTTATCTTGTAGAGTGAGTGTGCATTCTTCATTGCTATATTTATTCTTCTTTCTTATCCATGTTCTCTTCTGAGGCTCATGTCTGTGACTTTTTTTGTTCTGTTGTGGTTCTCTAGGAGAGACTGTCATTCTACAATCTTTGGCCATGTGTCCAAAGTTATTTCATTTATAGCATTCCACTTATGTGCTCAATGATTCAAACTCGATGTATCTTATTCTCTGTGTTCCACTAAACCTTCTTGGATAACCATTTTGTGTATGTGTTTCAAAGTTGTTTATGTTCCTTCTATTAGCTTTGCAACTTATAGCTTAATGTCCAAAATTATTACATGCATAACATAAACTAAAAAATATAGTTTGATACCTGGGTGCAGAAGATATTCTGAAAGGATTTACTCTTATGAATCCTTCTTCTTCCTGAGGCCTATTTGTTTCTGTCAGTCATCGATTCTAAAATCTGAATCTTCTCGGTGGAGGAGTGTCCCTGTAATCTTCCTTGTAGGTCTTCTTATCCCCTTTGATTGTTTCTACATAACTTTTTCGATATGTTTCTTGTTATGTTTCTTTGAATCTTGATCCCTTTTTTGTCCGATTGTATCCAGTTCCGAACTGGTCGTGATTAGGCCTTTGAATGTTGATAATGTCATCCAAAACTTTTGAGTTTTTTTGCATATTTTTCTTTTGAAGATCCTTTCTCAATGTGACAATCTCTGCTTCCAAATTTCCAATGATCCTCTCTCTTTTTTCTAAATTTTTTTTGAGTGCTTCTTCAATTCTTTTATATTTTTCTATTTGAACCTTCAATTCCGTGATGATGTGCTCTAGTTCTTGAGTTTCTTCCTTTTTGTCTAGTTCTTCTTGTAGCTTATTATTTTTCCTCTTTTCTTTTATTATAACTTCTATGGAAGTCAACAATTATTCTCAGTAGTCAACTTCTGCCTCTTCATATTCTTCTTCGGTGTCTTCTTTATCAGAGTCTTCTACTACCATGAATATAACTCTTTCTATATCACTATCACTGACTTCATCTTCATCTGATGAGGATATGTCTTCTTTGGTGCATAAAATTTTCTTGAAAACTTTCTTTGTGCTTCCTTTTCCTTTATATGTTTGTTTTCTATTTGACTAATATTCATCATTTCCCTTATTTTTCTTATGAGGACATTTGTTAGAAAAATGACCAATACCATCACAATTAAAACAAATCAATGGAAACTTACATTTATATATGTTGTTGGTTCCCTTGTTCAATATTTTGAAAAAGTTGGTCATTTCTTCACCATCTTCCGAAATGTCACTGTTGTTGCTATGTTCTTTTTCCTTTTGTTTTCACTTTTTCTTTGATCTTTTGGATCCTTTGAAAGATGATTCTTTTATATCTGGATTTTCCTATTCAGTTCTCATTTCATATGCTATGAAGATTCCATGTAGTTTGTCCATGCTTATTGAATCTAGATCTGCTCTTTCTTCTAGTGTTGATATCTTAGGATCAAATATCATATGAAGAGATATTATTACCTTTTGAACAATTACAAGTTCTTTAATTTCTTCTCCCAATCCTATGATTGCATTTACTGTTTCATCAACTCGTAAGAAGTAAGTTGCAATATTTTCATCTTCCTTCATCTTTAGTTGTTCGAACTGACCTCTGTAAGTTTGAACCTTTACTCCTTTGACTTTTGAATCTCCTTCATAAATATTTTGAAGATTGTCCCAAATATCTTTAGCAGATTTGCAATGTATAAATTTGGTGTATACCAATTCACAAATACCATTCGGAAGTGCATTTGTGGATTTAGAATTATTTTGACCGAGTTTTATTGCTCTTTCATTTGTCGACAAAACTGCTGGTTCTTTGTATCCATCTACAACTGATTGCCAAATTTCAAATCCTTGTTCATGTATATATGTTTTCATTCTTTTTCTCCAAAATGCATACT
>SNQJ01S0176420.1:0-16608 GCA_010110895.2 Picea sitchensis | reverse complement strand
TTTTTTTAAACTACACCTTCACATGCATAGTAAAATACCACATATTTTAATAATTTAAAATGAAGAAGGCCAAACATTCTACGTTTTTGACCTTTTCCGGTTTGCCATCACTAGAATTTGGTTACATCTTTTCCAACATTGTAATTTTGGATTAATGAAATCACTATTTTTAATGAAAAAATAGATTCAGTATCTTCGAATACCCCTACTACAACCGGATTGTGCAATCTTAACATCTAATATTTGCAATGCCATCAATCCAAAATTCATTTTGTCGAATTTCATGTCAAAATGTCGATTTCCCTTTCCATTATTTTGAACTGCGAGAAAAGGGATAATTTGTATAATGTTTAGATTGCGAAGGTTAAAATCAACCATGGCCAAAATATAACCAAGAGTACTTGGATGAGAAATATATTTCGTTACTTGTTCCAAGCTTGGCCCCAATCCTTTATTGCAAGCTTTGCCAACAATGTGCTAACCAAAGTACCATTACATCATATTCAAGGTACTCTCCCTTTGTTGAACCTTGAGGAGTTGCAGAACTACCAAAGGAGTAATACAAGAGATGGTTTAACTTTATCCCTATTGCGTCAACTATGCAAGAATGTGAATCATCAACCACACGAAACAACGGGAGAAACTAGGACTCAAACATAACATGGATACTTTGACCATACTCTCTTTTAACACATAAGATTGATAATGTTCTCCAAGGATTATGTCATACAATCAACTAACAACCTTCTCAAAGTGTGCAAGCTATATTTGAGTTGGCGCTGCGAACTAGTTAAGGAAGAGGGTTGTAGGTTGGATAGGTTGCAAGCATCCTGGTGCAAATTCAAAATTACCAGCATCAAACTCAGGGTCATCAGGTACTCCATGATTTTTTTTGTCTTGTTTGGAGGTCAGGAAGGAGTGTGGCCACTTGATTTTCCTTTGGCACTACGAACTGACAAATGTGCTGCGAATTGAGACATGCGCTATGGAATGTGCTATGAAATGTGTTGCAAAAACTTTGTTCTAGGATTGCTGAACATGTATTTTTGACCAATTGACTTCTAGGAGGATTTCTGAGTGAACCAGGATGAATTTTCAAAATCCAAAGGAGTTTATTGTCAAGCAAGGACCCAAGAACATTAAACTCTTTCATTTTTTCACACATGTGTCACGGATTGGGAGATTCGAAGGAATCTTTGAGCCCTATTTTTTTTTTCCAGTTTTCACGATTTCCTGTTTGCGACATGTATTCCGGCCAGCTGGAGATGATTTTCAAGAAACCGAGAGAGGTTTTTATTTAGAACGAGATTATCTACAAAAACCGTTCTCATATTTTACGCATTTGTTATATTTTGAGAATTACAAATGGAATTTTGAAGCCTATTTTTTAGAATTTCGCCTCCTGAAAAGCAGGAAATCAGTTAAAATGTGTCATTCTTTGTTTGTAACTATTTCTATTTTGGGAAAGGGTTTGGAGTTCGAATTGGTGAGATGCAAAGGACCTATAGTGCTATATATTTCATGGTACAAGAGTAGAGTAGGGTTGGATTCATGATCCAAGAGAGGAGAGATCTAGAGGAGCAGTTGAGTTGCTCATTTGTAAGCCTGAGGGCATGTGTTGTAGGAATTTCTGCCATTAGAGATTCATGAAAGTTGTGATACCAAATTGTTTTTCTCTTGTTTCCATTCTTTCTTATCATCTTTCTTGAGTAATATTTACATATTTTGAAGATCAAAAGCCACCTTTGGTTAATGAATTCATGAGCTGCAAATGATTTGTGGTAATTGCTTGTTAATCATAGATTATTGTTCAAGCATTCTTCAATCTATATTATAGAAAGGATCTCTGTTATGTAGATATTATTCTCTTTGTCTACCTTCTATTCTTATATCCATCTTTTCATAATACTTTTTTCTGGTAGGCAGCCTGATTGCCTGTGATCTGTAGAATGTTATGACTCCATGCCCAATAGAATGTATTTGCAATAGTTTGATGTCCCCCCTTTTACTATTTTCTTGCTGATCCACCATGTATTACTTGTTTTTAATTATTTAAATCAAATGGGTACTGGGCTTATCCTCTAGCAGTCCGAGGGTGACTCTCAGTGCTAACATTCTTGGCGCCGTTGCTGGGACGAAGCAACGAAGATATATTCCCAGGGAAAGAACGACAACGATCAAATCCGCTTCTTGATGGTGAACATGAAGAGGACACACAATTGACTGCTTATCTTTCACCATGGTGACTCCACTGTTCATATATTCATAGGCGACTCCACTGGTAGAAGATACAAAATAGCCATGGAAGCCATCTTGGCTCGAAGGTATGCTTTTTGTGATTTTTCGAACATAGTTGGTTTTCCAAATCCAATTCCCAGCAGAGATGAATGGGAAGGTATCCTTCCTACATTTAAAGGAGAATATTGGGAAGTTTCGGCTAAGCATCTGCTAGATTTCCATGACTTTATTCATCAACATCAGATTGTGCATGGTGATATCCAGATCAAGCTTTTCAAATATTCATTGAAGGGAGCAACGCATGATTGGTGTAGATCTCTTTCAGCTTCCAGTATCATCTCTTTGGCAGGTTTTCATGTTGCTTTCAATGTGTTTTGTGAAAAGACATTTTCAACTGAAATTCTTTTTGATAATTGTTGTGACGAATTTGAAAAGTATATTCAACATAAAGCAAAATTTTCTTCTGATTGCAAAAATGAAAATCACTTTTTTAAGGAAGATCTGAAAGATAATATGTATGGTAAATAAATTTCTGCTCACAACCAGGATTAAGAAATTTCTATTCATGTGGACTATGTTCAAAATAAGCAAGCCCCTGATTTATGTTTGGTTAAAATCCTTCTTGTTAGAGACGAGGATCTGTTTATCCCGGTGGAAACTTTATGTGAAAAGGATGATAAACATGTTTTTGAACTTACATCTGTTGTGGATTTTCATATTTATGATGACTATGAAAATGATGCATGTCATAAAGAAATTGCTGTAAAAGAAGATTTTTCTTAGTTCTTTCAAGAGGATTCCTATGATGTGTTTTCACCTGTGATTGAAGAGAAGAATCAAGAGGCTGCTTGTCATTCTTTCCTAGATCCAAAGGTTTTAGATGACCTTCATTGTGACAACAAGATTGTAGATAAGTTTGACATTATATCAGATGAATCTATTGTTCTTAATGTGCATCAAAACAAGGTCAATTCTTTTGAGAGCTCAGAGGGAAAATAGCACATGTATGAGACATCATATGGAAATGTTCGAAATGATCAGGAGCATTATGGAATTGTTAAAGAAAAGTTGAGGCAACACCTTTACTCTTCAGATCAACTGGTATTTTGTCATATTTTTTTATGATCCAGTAGTTGTCTACATGGAATCATTGTTCTTAGAGGTTTGTAACTTTGCAACTTTTGGGATTAAAGGATATTTCAACTTTGATTTTTTCCTGCCAATGTTTTTTCAGCTACAACAATTTTAACTTGTTTTCATTTATTCATTTACTTGCAAAGAAGAAAACCATTTTGTTAGTAAATTGATCACATGGAAGCATTGTAAATTCTCTTTTACATGATCAAATTACTTTTGCTGATTAGGAGTAGGAGTGTGAAGAATAAGCTCAACTTATGAGCATTTCATTTTAGTTTGTTTTTATATTGTAATAAGACTCCATCACCCAATGGACTAGGCTTTGTGGATTTTGGATTGACAGATTTCAAATGCATAGTGGTGTATTTTCAGTTTGTCGGGAATATTGGTTTGCAGTTGTAGGATGCAAGTTAAGGGTACATCAATGGATAAGGCACTGGAACTGCATGTTCTTGGAGCCTCACAGGGAGGTCTCCATCGCCTGTGGAGCCAGATGTTAACACATAAGATTGATCATGTTCTCCAAGGATTATATCATACCATCAACTAACAACCTCCTTGAAGTGTGCAAGCTATATTTGAGTTGGCGCTGCGAACTAGTTAAGGAAGAGGGTTGTAGGTTGGATAGGTTGCAGGCATCCTGGTGCAAATTCAAAACTACCAACATCAAACTCAGGGTCATCAGGTACTCCATGTTTTTTTTGTCTTGTTTGGAGGTCAGGAAGGAGTGTGGCCACTTGATTTTCCTTTGGCGCTACAAAATGACACGGGTGTTGAGAATTGAGACAGGTGCTACAGAATGTGCTGCGAAAACTTTGTTCTAGGACTGTTGAACTGGTATTTTTGACCAGTTGACTTCCACGAGGATTTCCAGGTGAACCAGGTTGAATTTTCAAAATCCAAAGGAGGTTATTGTCAAGAACAAACCCAAGAACATTAACCTCTTTCATTTTTCACACAAGTGTCATGGATTGAGATATTCAAAGGAATCTTTGAACCCTGTTTTTTCAGTTTTCATGATTTCCTGTTTGCAACATGTTTTTGTGTCACGTATTCCGACCAGCTGGAGATGAATTTCAAGAAACTGAGAAAGGTTTTTATTTAGAATAAGCTTATCTAAAAAAATTGTTCTCATATTTTACACAACTGTTATATTTTGAGAATTACAAGTGGAATTTTGAAGCCTATTTTTTAGAATTTCTCCTCCTGAAAAGCAGGAAATAAGTTAAAACATGTCATTCTCTATTTGTAACTGTTTCTATTTTGGGAAAGGAGTTGGAGTTCGAATTGGTGAGCTGGAAAGGACTCATAGTGATATATATTTCATGGTACAAGAGTAGAGTAGGGTTGGATTCATGATCCAAGAGAGGGGAGATCTAGAGGAGCAGTTGAGTTGCTCATTTGTAAGCCCGAGGGCATGTGTTGTGGGCATTTCTGCCATTAGAGACTGATGAAAGTTGTGATACCAAACTATTTTTCTCTTGTTTCTATTCTTTCTTATCATCTTGCTTGAGTAATATTTACAGATTTTGAAGATCAAAAGCTGCCTTTGGTTAATGAATTCATGAGTTGCAGATGATTTGTGGTAATTGCTTGTTAATCATAGATTATTGTTCAAGCACTATTTAATCTATATTATAGAAATGATCTCTGTTATGTGGATATTCTTCTCTTTGTTTACCTTCTATTCTTCTATCCATCTTTGCATAAGCCTTTTGTCTGGTAGGCAACCTGATTGCCTGTGATCTGTAGAATGTTATGACTCCATGCCCAATAGAATGTATTTGTAGCCGTCTGATGTCCTCCCTTTTACTCTTTTCTTGCTGATCCACCATGTATTACTTGTTTTAATTATTTAAATCAAATGGGTACCAGGCTTATTCCCTAGTAGTCTATGGGTAACTCTCAGTGCTAACACTCTCCATCAAACTAGCATTAAGACAATCATCCAAGCCTGGGTGTTTTTCATAGCCCTTCCATCTTCCTTTTATAATTCTCATCTGTGTGCCACCTAACCTTCTACACAAAAATCCATACATTTCCACACAATACAAAATGCTTATTATTCACCACCCTGTGCATTATTTTAATATTTCCCATGTCTAGAAATCAACTACATGTAACACATATACAAAATTCCCTTTTTCAAATAAATATAATGCTTTTTCCATATAATAACATTATTTCCATGTGCATGCTAACTGTATTTAAATAAATCAAATGCATGCTTAATGCAATAGTGTCACTCTCTAAGTGCATGTTAGTATTCTTAGTTTGTAATGGAGGGTGGAGATCAACTAAAAGCAAATACGAGGCCTTTGCACTTTGAACCCACTAGTTGCCAAGGATGAGGTCTCTTTGTTCAAATCCATTGGCTATGTTGAGAATCTAATGTCCAACTAACAAATAAGGACTCCATGTCCTTAGTGCATACCCCTCATCCAATTCTCTTAGCGACCTTTGTGGCCCCATGATGATGTGAGCCTTATACATAAAAAAAAATGGACTCATCTTGGTTAGGCATGTTACCTCTACTCCTCCCAAATATATCATGTGTTACCTCCCCTTTGGTATCCCCACCCATATGATGGTTAGCTAGCAAGGAAGAGCCCCTGTTCTTGTACAAATCTAGGAACACAATGTCACATAACACTACCTCAATAATAATTAAATAACTACATCAAATGCACAATATAAATTACATTGAAACAACAAGTCTCCTAACATTGCCTCGAGTCCTCATATTAGGCTCCTCTCTTAGAGTCCAAAAGGGGCATGCAAGATCCATCTATCATAATAGGCACTCACTTAGTAGTGTCGTATTCATTCATGATATGTCTATTTGCATGTACCAATGCAATCATAAGGTAGCATACAATAACGAATCATAAATGAATTGGAACATCTTAATGCAACATGTTAATCACATCCTTAGTGTGATCATAAACCAAAATACATCCCATATTGTCCTTGTAATGTAGGTAAAATTTGAAACACATCTATATCGAGATCCATGTAAAAACCAACGTAGATCCATCTTAAATCTAGATCTATCATTTGTCGAGAAAGATCAAATCCCTCGAGGTAGAAACTTAAAAAATCCAAAACATGATTCAATTTATGGGAAAACCAACCATAATAATTTCTATCCTTAATTTAATATTTAACAACTATATATATACTTTGATTTTATAAATTAAGATTTTATATACTTGACATTTGCTATGTTTGATTTTATAAGATTATATATATAATCTTACCTATTTGATAAGTTAAGGTTTTATATACTTGATATTTGCTATGCTTTGATTTTATAAAGTAAGATTGTATATATAAAATCTTACCTTGTAAAATTTTAGTTAAAACCTTTGTCTCTAGGTTGTTTTTGTGAAGCCAAACCCCAAACCCGGTCCACTTGTGAAAAACGAAGTGAAAAATTGATCTAAAAAAGTTAATTGTCCAAGATCATTGTAAATTAAAATTAAAAAATTGACCTAAGAAAAGTTAATTCTCAAAGATCAATGTAAGTTGAAGACCAATGTAAGTCAAAAACTGATGTAAGTTTGAAGTCAACTTATGTGGTATATCACGGAGGTGAAAAATTGATAAAGGTTAAAAATAGATGTAAATTAAAATTTGATGGAAATTGAAATCGGCTTGGGGGTTAAAGGTTAAATGACAATTGACCCTTCTCTTTTGAAATTGTATTTAACTTTTATTACATTTTAATTTTTATTAATTTAAATTTGAATATTAAAAGTGGGATTTCTATTTCAAGAAGCTAAACCCCAAACCCGGTCCACTGTGTGAAAAGCGAAATTAAAAAATTGACCAAAGAAAAGTTAATTGTCAAAGATCAATGTAAGTTGAAGACCAACGTAAGGCAAAAACTTATGTAAGTTGAAAGTAAACCTATGTGGTAAATCACGGAGGTGAAAAATTGATTAAGGTTAAAAATAGATGCAAAATAAAATTTGATGGAAATTGAAATCGACTTGGGGTTAAAGGTTAAATGGCAATTGACCCCTTTCTTTTGATTTTGAAATTGTATTTAACTTTTATTACACTTTAATTTTTATTAATTTAAATTTATTTTTAATTATATTTTTATTAATTTAAATTTGAATATTAAAAGTGGGATTTATATTTCAAGATATTTGGTATGGAATAAATTCTATTTCGATGTCAAATAAATAAATTAGAGATTTGGATGCTTTTCAACTTTCAACTAACTCAATATTTTATTTTTTTAGTATTTTAAAATTTTTGTAAATAAAAATTAATAAATTTTTCCTTCGACCCTTCATGAGTCAAATAGAAAAGTGCATGAATGAAATAGCCATATTACAAAAGTAATTGTTAAATAAAATAAATAAATAAAAACATCTATATTTTTTTTTTAGTAAAAGTAATGTTGTGCTAAGTGGTGTTATAGTATTTTTTTTTTTTTTTTTTAAATCGGGATTGGAGAGTATTTAAATTAAAAGGTTGTCAAAATGGAAAAATGTGACAGAGAATATAAGCTTATTGTTTCAAAAAAATATTAGCAACATCATTAGATTCCCGCTCCTATCATCTAACACTTTAGGAATCATTCCTAGTCTTGTTGTATCTACATACATACTAACATGATATGTATAAAGCTTGTAAAAGACATTCAAAATACATATGGATTTATAAAACATTTAATACATTTATTGTTGCAGATTTTCCTTTGGAGGGATATAACACTGGTCCAATTCTTTTGATTCCTTGAGCTGTTGTCTAGAATCTCCTTCATTAGTTGTCTCCTTCGTTTGACCTGTAGTATGTTGAGTCGTGGAGTCTGAGATGTAATCTTCACTTCTGTACTGAACAAAGCGTTTTATCTTATAACAATCCATTTCAATTACTGAAATTTTTCCCCATATGCTTCTAGAATTCTCATTATTTTGTTATATTGTTCTCGCTGTTGCCTTTCCAAATTATGAGGAATTTCTGAGAAATTTCTAAGCAATATTCCATTACTTTGTAAGAGATCTTTACGTCTCCTCAAATCCCTATGGATACCTCTGAGATCTTGTGAATCCATGATATTCTCCAATCCTTGTGGATTGGAGAATACAAAGGATTGGAGAATATGTGTATTAAAAGGTGGCCAAAAATGGAAAAATGTTACAGAGAATACAAGCCTATTGTTCAAAAAAAAAATAGCGGCATCATTAGATTCCCCCTCCTATCATCTAACACCTTCATTCCTAGTCTTGTTGTAGCTACATAGATACTAACATGATATGTATAAAGTTTGTAAACGACATTCAAAATACATATGGATTTACCAAACATCTAATAGATTTATTGTTGCAGATTTGCTTTCGGAGGGATAGAACACTGGTCCAATTCTTTTGATTCCTTGAGCTGAAGTCTAGAATCTCCTTTATTAGTTGTCTCCTTCGTTTGATCTATAGTCTGTTGAGTCATGGAGTTTGAGATGCAATCTTTTCTTGTGTATTAAATGGAGCATTTTATCTTATAACAATGCATTTCAATTTTTGAATTTTTTTCCCCATATGCTTCTAGAATTCTCATTATTTTATTATATCGTTCTCGATGTTGACTTCACAAATTGTGAAGAATTTATAAGAAATTTATAAGTGTGAATCCATTACTTTGTAAGAGATCTTCATGTCTCCTCAAATCGACGTGGATACCTATGAGATCTTGTGAATCCATGATGTTCTAGAACCAAAAAAGAAAACTTTGTTTCCTATAAAAATCTAGGAAAACCACTTTCTCCAAAGAAGGACCAAAATCACTCTTATGGAAGATGAGAAGATCTACAATGAAATAGATCCATCAATTCCAAACCAAATTTTCAGGGTGAGAAGCTAGAGCGTGTGTGGAAATTCTGTTTCCACTAGAGAAATGGATCCATAGTCTAGCTAGAAAAAATCCACAAACATCCTACAAACCGGGTCGCCATGTATAGCTAGCCAACAATTTAGTAGAGGAGAAGACCATAACATATAGGACAACTGCACTAAACTACTGAGACGAAAAAAATAGATAGAAAAATAAATAACAAGCCAAAAAGAGGGATTGAGAAAAGGTTTCCCAGGCTCCTCCCCCCTAAGAAAAGGCTAACACCAAACTATTAAATCTGAACAACACTAAGAGAAGACTAATCTAAAACTCCAAGAGGGAAAAGACCATGAGGTTCTATCACTTACCCAATATCCAAAACATTGAAACCATGTGAGAAAATGAGCATGGCCTTTCCACTCCACCAACCTGCTAATTGTCCTACGATTACAAACCAGAGAGAGGGAGCCCAATGCTTGAGGACTCCCACCAATATTCATAAACATCTAGACCTCAATTGGATTAATCCCACCGCTCCAACAAAGAATAACTGTGGAGGGTATAAAATTTAATTGCTCTATTATCTGTCTTGTGTTTCTCTGGACGATCTGTGTGCTTGGATTTCTACCCCACATTTGGTATTTTCCTTCCTTTAAAAATTTCCTCATGGTGTAGAAATGTTGTGCCTAATGTATGATATCTCGAGTGGTGTTCTTCGCTGATATATGAGAGAGATAATCTCCCATTTTTTTTTAAAGTTCCTTAAGTCAAGTTAGAGGCTTATTTTTCTAGACTGTTTGCCTTGCCATTGTGTTGAAGGGCGTTTATGACACACCGTCAACGGGAAGGATAGATCCAGACTGGGGTTGTCTATTTAACCCAAGCCGTTTGGTATGATCTAACCTAACGGGTTTTATGGCTCCGTTAGCCAACTACGGTCCTAAAAACAACGAAAGGAAATAAGCTAACTAAAGATACAATTCTAACAATCAACACATGAATTACAAATGTTCAACTAAGAGTGTTAATGTATAATGATTATATACAGTTTATAAGGTTTGAATAAAACCTTGTGAAAGTAATTGTTTGAGATAATGTTTCTAAACAAGATTAAGTATGAACAAAACTTATTCTAATGCTCTAAATATCAAACTAATAAACAACGAATGAATATGATTGTAATGATATAACAAAAATAGACAAATCTAATTAACGTCTAAATAATGCAATCACTATTCATTCATATATAAACAACTTAAATAAATAATACATTGACTAACCTCTAGCTAATCAACAATAATAAACTAAAATCATCTCTCTGCGATTGTGTAAGCTCCTCTTGTCCTGTGTCAAGTGAAAACCTATAACAGAAACACGCATAATAATTCCTGAAGAAATTCAAGGAAGTGTTTCATATCTTGGAGTGAGTTTATAACGACAACAAGATAAATAATTATATATCATGTGACCTTAAGATATCCAATAACTAAGAATGAAAGAAATCCCAATCCTCGTTAATGGTGTTACCAACTATCTAGTATCAGACGTAAACTCAAAATACTTAAATAGATGATCAATCACAAATATAAACTAGACCAAAAGATAATGAACAACATAAAGAAAAATAATGATATAAAATATTATGTGAAGAAAAGACTAAAGCTAATTCGACACAGATAACATTTCATATCAAAAAATTACATGAGAAGACAATGAAAAAACACTGCACAGTTTACACAGGTCTAAAGCCAAAGAGCAAACTGCTTTCTCATCTAATTTAAAAAATATATGTCCATTCTATGGTCTAGGGAAAACATGCCATTATCACCAGGCAACATATATATTTAAACATGTCTATGATATGTTACCTTCTATCATGTAAGATAGATACATATATCTTAAAATAAGTTTTTTTTACTAAAATAGAGTAACAAAAAGATACTCCTGTTGGAGTCTTTTAGTAAAAAATATTTATATTATGAACATTGTTTTTCAAAATGGGAAATTACTAGTCTAATAAATTCTCATCCCATGACTCTTTTCCTTAAGCATACCACCATAATCTGCTGTTTACCCGAAATAATAAAACAAAATCAAAATTTAGATAATAATCCAAACAAATAATTTAAACAGACTGGCTACAAAATCTTTCGATTCTGTAGCTAGTCTCAAAATAAAAATAAAATCAAAAGTGAATCTACATATTATTTCTCAAACATAATCAAATCGTTAAAAACAAACAAACTATTTACCAATTCAGAAATTTGACAGAGAGGCATCAAACAGGTCTGAATTTATAACGACTATGAATTTAAAAGAATAACAATATTCCTTGATTTCCTGAATCTTTTATTTTCCTGAAGAAGATTTCACTGCAATTTAGATCTCTAGTTTGTGTCAACGTCTGGTTAAGACTCATTTACAAGTATGGAATGTTTGTGTAGTATTTTTGAATCCGTGTTGAACACTCATCAAAATATAAAGGTTCCAGATCTGGGAGGGTTTACTGGTAGTCTGAATTTGGGGTCTTTTCTTGTGCTATAACTTGAGCAAGACGCATCTGCATGTATAGAATGTTGGCATAATACCTCTGTGCCCATGACTGGCAACCATTACAATTCCCAGGACCTGAATATGTTTTAGGAAACTAGTTTATTCCTATTGGAAGGGTTTTGTATTCCTCAGGGTAGACATGCTTTCAAATCTATAGAGAGGAAAGGGGGAATAGAATTCCTCAAACAAAATAGTTTTTTTCTGAGAAATTGCTATTCAGAAAACGAAGAATACCTATGAAATAGGTTCATTTATGAAGAAACTACCCATGTGAAAGGTAAACAAACCTGTTTCAGAAATGGGTTTTTAACGGGTTTTCCAAATTCGTAACCGTTTTCTCAGAATTCATCCCGCAAAACCATGTCTCTGTTATACAATTACGGGTTTGAACTGTGCTATATAATCATAGATGTGTAAAACCTCAGGGCCATTTGGCTCTACACTACTACACGAGCCATAGTTTCAAAGGTAAAACAGGAGGCAAAGCAAAAACGAAAACCACTTTGTCAAGTGATTGCCAAACCCAAAAACGAAAACTTACCACCTGAAGCAATGAATGCATGCCTATGCTAGTAGGACTAAGGATTAATGTTTGAAGGTATGACTGTTAGTCCTGTACCAGGATGATGAGATTGTGGTATGACTGCAAGGGGTAGGATTCAAATTACATAAAACACCAAAGTTTTGTTTGATGCACGCTCATAGATATGGTAATGTGAAAATAAAAAATAATCAAGGAATATAATGCCTAAATCATAACCACAAGGTGGATAACTCATGCGCTATGGTAAGAGATAAACCAATAATATGACATGTTTACAATTTTAAAAGGCATATGAAAATATTAGATTCCCTTAGGTGTTATCCAATTTATAAAAAGAAAAGCCCACAAACTGTATGATTCCCTCAAACCAAAGATTGTTCTAATTTCATGCTTACAGTCATGAAATTGAACAAGAGAAACGATAGATGAAAATAAATGAACTCATACACACAGATAATCAAACGAATCTTTTCGAAACAAAAGATGATAGAAATATTTGCAAACAGAAGGAGGCGACTACTTAAAATTTTATCCCATTAAGACGACATTTTACAATGATAAAATTGACATGAATATTTGGCTGTCAACAGTGGCAACACCCTGGGCGAAGCAGTTATCTCTGCATCATCAAAAATTTAAATCAGGGAACATATAACTCAAATAGTTATTATAAACAATTAAAAGATAGATCAAGCATATTGACATCAACTCAGAAAAATAACACAGTCATATCATTGAATAAAGTTCTGTCCCAAAACTTGTAATCCGAGATTTCGTCTCTATCAAAGGAGTAACAATATTTATACAAGTAACTCCAATACCGTTGACAGGGCCACTGATGCTAGTAGACGTTTATAGCCTCGACAAGGATGTCATTTAACCCTCTCCAGTACTTCGATCCCATCCAAAAGTCGTCCATTTATGATAAACATATCTTGACATCCGATCAATTTAAAAACATACCCGAGGATCTTCTAACCCGACATTGCTTTGCTGCCAGCAGGCCTGTTCAGTACCTCGACGAAGTTGTCTTGGTATCATGTGTACATTTACCCGCTGCCAGCAGACCTGTTCAGTATCCCGACGGGTTTACACACAATTCCCACACTTTATAGTGCTTTCAACTCTCTAAAATTGTTTACAAAATTTTCAGAAAGTTCATGATAACAAGAGAGCGGGGTGATACTGAAGATTTCAGACCTAGGCATTGATAGGATTGATCTTTAGAATTGTTGTTTTGTTCTTTTTGGAATTGATAACTTTCATCACAATTTGGACATTTAGATTTCAGTCAAGAAATCATCTCAGGAATGGGGAAGCGCTATGAGTTGATCTCATTAAAACAGGGATGGTGTGAGAAGTTTTTTTAAAGATAATCGTGTTTCCCTGAGATTTCCACAAAAAAATGGGAACACTGATTTTGGAAAAGACTTATCATAACTGATCTGAGTTTAGAACTTAACGTGCAGATGCTTTGAACTGTTTAAACCGCTGCTAGTGAAATATCCAATTCCCTTCAATAATGAACGGTGTTTCAGAAATAATTATTAAGGAAACACAAGAAGCAGAGAAAAGAAAATAAAACAAAAGAAATATAAAAGCTAGGGATACTTACAGGAGGTAAGTCTGACTTTTCTCAGGTGAAGTATTTCTTGAGAGACTAAAAGAAGGTAGAAAAATCCTTATTAATATGAGTGCAGTCCTACTAGTAGCACCTTCGGTCAGGGTTGAATTAATAGTTTAAATTTACTTATCTCTTTACTTTCCATTTAAAATTTTCATGATGATATTGTGTTTTTGAAAATAAATATTCAACGAGAATCAGAGAGAAAAGGATTAAAGTGGAATTCCCTGACAACATTCATATTATGGTTCTCTTGGTGTACCCACTTGTGTTCATAACTACATTATTACAAAAAGAAACATTGAGAAAGAAAACTAAAGGAAACCTACTCCTAAACTTGTTAGAATATAATGGATGTGCTCATTTTATCATTGACAATATCATTATTATCACCCAACCATAGGCCGAAGCCAACCTCCGAGCACCTTAATCTTGACAGAGAATCACTCTAGAAGCAAACCCTAGGCTAGATATCCGAACAAAGGGTAATGCACCTTTCCCCAAGGATAGCGCACCAAACAAGAGCTGATAAGATAATCCAAGCCAAAACATAATCTGCTAGCTGCAATAGCTGTAATGACAACTCTCCTCCAAACCCATGCACAAACTGGGCAACTGTAGTGCGCACAAGTGCTGCTCTGCAATTCTGAGAATGCCTGCCAGAATGAAGACTGGCCTCCTGTATTTATACCGATTCTGGCTAACTATCTGGGCCGACTTCTCATTTCATGTGCTTATTTACTTAGTATATAATATTTCTTCTGGCCGACTTCTTCTCTTGGAGGCTAATAACCTAATATAGATTTATCCTCTTGAGCCGACTTGTCTTCTAGGGTTATCAGCCAACTCATTAGGGTTTCTTCTTGCTTTTAGGAATATTATGTTCTCGTCAAGTTTACACGTGGAGTTAAATACCTCTTGCAGCTGCCATAATATCAACACTCCCTCCTAGCTAGGGAGGTATTTGAAGACAATGGTCTTGAGCACAAACATACCATTGAATCAATAACATCATCATAGTCGTACATACTATCTCAAGATTAGATCATGAGCATCATCATCACTATCAATATCATCAACTGTATTATCTTTCGAAACCACACTCCATCTAAGTAATCAAACATGATGCTTGATAAGTCACTCACTCCATAGAGTGACACAAGAACCATTCTTCTAATCCGGACATATGTACTAGAAGAATAAATGTCCTGGACCATTTTCCGTCTGGGAAATCTCTGTCCATTGATCATCCATTTAGCTGATAATCATTTCCAACACTGCTGATAGTCTTCAAGGCAATCAGAATAATATCATTCAATAGAAAACAACTGTGTCTATCCATAGTAGTACACAAATACAATCTAGTGGTACACTACCACACCAAGTAGCACACAGGTACTTGATCAGTGACGTATAGTCACAAACAATGGAACACATCTACCACAGTAGTATACATCTACTGTCTAGAGTCATACAGTCTTCATAACAAACATTTGATATCAACCTGCGCAGAAACAATGTTATGATATAAACTGAGTCATCTGGGCCATTCTTCCAATCACATTTGTGAGATCATTGAAGAGCATATGCCCTCAGAAGGTCAAACATCAATGATGAGCTATCTGGACTATTCTTCTCAAGCAAGGAAGAATAACTGTCCTGATTTATGAGCCTGGACAATTCCACACCTTGGGCTATTCCTCCGACACTAAACAAAGTGTAACTTGGAGAGAATGAGTCTGCTTTAAGGAATATCTGTCCTTGATTGCTGAACTTGGACCATTCCCCACCCTGGGCCATTCCTCTGGCACTAAACAAAGTGCAACCTTGAGAGAATGAATCTTCCCTAAGGAATGATTGTCTGGACCATTTCCAAAGGAAATGACTGTCCTGCACCAACCTCCAAAACGGACCATTCCCCATGTTAACCACAATGGGAAATCACTGTCCAGCGAGACGGGCCAGTCTTCTTGAGCAACCCTCAAGAAGAAAGACTGCCCTAGACCATTCCCCATGTTAACCACAATGGTAAATCACTGTCTATGGTACATCAAAAATCCATCGAACCATTTTCATTACGAAAATGACCGTTCGATCTGGACCATTTTCCGAACCGGAAAGTGTCTGTCCGTAAGAAATCTCAAACCACTTTCCGAACTGGAAAGGAACTACTCATCCTGGATCATTTTTTGAACTGAAAAGTGACTGCCCATCAATAAATAACACATCAGTGCTCCCTCCCAACCTGGGAGTCATATCTTCCTTTTTCAATAAGGAAGTCATCTCCACGAGCTCCAGCTTGAGTACGCAAACTCTTTCATCTTGGACATAAGATTTACCAAAATGTCTGCTCATCTGCTCATTCGTGGAGATATGTATTGGAGAACCACTTTCTCCTTTCTAGACTTTATCATGGATAATGTAATGCTTGATTTCAAATGTACTTCGGTCTGGAACACTGGTTTTCTATGAAGGCTTCATGTAGCTCTGATCAATAAAGTATATCATTGTTGGATTCCTCTTGGTTCTTGCTAGCTCACAACATCGTGGCAAGGGTAAAACTGGAACATATCCATGTGGCACTTCTTCTGTCATCATGAGATCTTTGTCATGGATTGGAAATCCATCATCCTGATCTTTTGAGTAATCATTTTGATACAATATCTTTGTT
>SNQJ01S0176419.1:0-19963 GCA_010110895.2 Picea sitchensis | reverse complement strand
TTCTTATCAACCATGAAAAAAAAATAATGAGTCATATTTACATCAAACACTATTGGGTCCATTACCCAAAACTTTGTGCTACGGGTCTTTCTTCAAGGGTTGACATCAATGACAACCAACCTTAATCAACAGGATCACCTTTATAATTTGACGATGTCCTTTAAGAATTGATCATCATTGATCCTATTGTGATCGACGATGGATCTTCTCTAAATTATTGTTACGCATCAGACCTATGATTCTAGCCATTCTCTTAACTATAATACACATTAATTCATACGATTTACATACAAAACTCATGAAATTATGTAAAGATCATAATTCTTAGAATCAATCTTTTATTCAACATATGAAGGAATATGATTAGAGCATGAACCTCAGTTCCTTTTGTATTCTCACATGATTCACACACTCACTCTACCCTCCTCTCCCACACACCTACATTATTCTCACCTATCAATCCTTCGATACAATAAGGACTCGAACAATCCAATGCACAGAAATAGGATCAGATCTGACCAAAATTATACAATTACTCTAATTAACTTAAAACAACATAATTTTGATCCTGAAATATAGGACCATATCACAGGGTCTTCACTTATTGAACTTGTGATATAGCACCTCCATTCGTAGGATATTAAAAAATACCCCTAATTTCACTATATATTAATAAATAACTCCAAAACTCCTTTTGTTGGACCCCCCTCCCAATACATATTTCCAATAAAATAAACTCCTAGTTTTACAAGATACCCATTTTATAGCCCCCAATACCTATAAAACCCTAGTACCTCTCATCCCAACCCCAAAATCTACAACATATTGACTTTGTTTTTCACAATTTTAAAATCCCCTTTATGAATGAAAGTGATAAGATATTGGTCAACAAGGTGAAGCCCCCATGGATTAGATCCAAACTTAATCCATAATTTATATAATTCTTCCACTTCCTATTACATTCGTGGAAAAACTGCCTTCTTCTCGAAAACCCTAGACTATTACAACTTAGGAAATTAATTAAAACAATTACAATGAGGAAACCTGCAATGTTCCATATGTAATATAATATGCAAAACCAAAATATTTAGTGAGCAATGGTAGAACAATAATGATATATCCAGAACAATACTAGAATAACACCGAAAAGAGTACCTTTATTAATGATAGCAATGTTCACTTGCCTCTTCGAAGGGGCAACCTCCAGTAGAGAAAAGATTTGTTACGATAATCTCCAAGACAAAAATATCCAATGCCTACTACTCTTATTTATACTAATTCTACCTTCTAAGGAAACTCCTAGAGGAAGATCTTTCTAGAAGTGGAAGCTTCTATTAGGTCTTCGTACATTGACTTATTCTCATTTATTTATTAGGCCTTATTAACTAATCTCCTCCTTTATTACATAGAAAACATATCCTACTAACTAATGACCCATGGAGAGGGGTTAGGATTGGATCCTAACATGCCCTCCCTGTTCAAAAGAATCCTTGTCTTCAAGGCTGCAGGTGTGGAAATTGTTGGAGTATGGTTGTTGGTTCCCAGGTCGCATCCTCTGGTGAAGTGTTTTCTCTAAATTTTTTTTTTTTTAAATGTATAAGTGTTTTCTCTAAGATTAACTTAAATTTGGTAAAATTAACTTGTTCTTTTTTTCACAAAATTTACAAAGATTTTTTTAAGAGATAGATTGAACTTTATCAGATACATATCATCATCTACTACTACTACTACTACTACTATTTTTTAGATCTAGGGGAATCGGTAACTAATAATAATAATAATAATAATAATTTTTTTTTAAGGTCACAACCAAGCCAGGCACAAAATTGGTATATGAGACTCTTTTGTTTGTGGGACAATCGATCTTTACAAAGGTATACATACCCTATCCCCCTCTGGATTTGAACCTATCTATATATAAAGATAAGTATAAATTCATTAAGAACATCTGTTTCCTCCTAAGAGATCACAAGTTCAAATCAACTTAACTCAAACAGTAATGAAAAGTTCCTCTCTACTTAACTCAAACAGTTATGCATAGTTCGTTAATTGAACAAGAATTCAAATTAAAAGGAAATTTGGAAATTACCTCAAACAAGCACAAGCTCTTTTCCTTCTTATGCGACCATACGTTGGAACCAAGGTCTTACATTCACGGGCTTAATCTCCTTATTCATATGACCCAATGTCAGGAACCACAGGTTACTTTGCGGGGGCTAGGAGCTCCAATATGAATATCGAGACAAGGAGTTACCACAATCCACATTGTGTCAACACATAGATTTCTTAATTAGCATATGTTGAAATTATCGAGGGAGGGTGTTCCTCCAAATTAAAACCTATGCTAGTTAGTCGCTCGCAATTTCATGAGGACCATTGATCTTTCTTTTGAAAGAACGGTCTAATTTACCATCGACCTTTTTTGGCTATTCAACTCCTTTGCAGATTCGACCCATGGCTCTGATTTAACCTCCTGTAGAGAGACAATCATTATTGCTCCAAGCTATTTTGGGGGTTGGATCACCTTTTATAATTCGAAGATGTCCTTTAAGGATTGATCATCGTTGATCCTATCGTGATCAACGATGGATCTTCTCTAAATTATCGTTACGCATCAGACCTTCTATTCTAGCCATTCTCTTAACTATAATACACATTAATTCATACCATTTACATACAGAACTCATGAAATTATTTAAAGAGCGTAATTCTTAGAATCAATCTTTTATTCAACATATGAAGGAATATGATTAGAGCATGAACCTCAGTTCCTTCTGGATTCTCACACGATTCAAACACTGTTAAGAACCAGACATCAATATAGCATAGAAAAAACTCAAGAAAAGTACTCAACGCCTTGAAAAAGAGATAATTTCATATAATAAGCCTCTTCGAGGGGGCAACCTCCTTTTACCCCACTTAAATGTTCAAGTACAAGATGATTCACATTTTATCTTTTACCCAAACGAAGTGTTCCAGAACAAGAAAGATGATTCAAAGTAGAAATGTCTCTTTGGTATATACTCCCAGGAATGGGAGGTATAATTACAATGATGGCCTGGCTACATAAATAAAATGCCCATTACTAATATAATACCCCAATTAGGGGTAATACATGGGCTCCCAATGTGGGGGCTTAACATTGCCCCTCCCTTGGAACAAGTGTTTTTCCATGATACTTGTAATTAACTCTGGCACTTCTGTGCCAGAGACTCATCTTCCAGTGGAATGTTAAATGGTGGTTTCCTCCATTTAATGAGATAGTAAAGTGGATCTATTCCTGTTGCTTGAATTCTTGTGTCCGTTGATGACAGAATGTTTTTCCTTCCCCTAGATGAAATTAGCAATATGATTTGAAGGCTGGGATCTTGTCACCTATAACCTTCTTTAAGCATGAAACATGAAGAGTAGGATGTAGCTTTCATTGAAGATCTGAGGAGCAACTCATTTGTATTCCACTAGTGCAATCTTTTACACCTTATAGGAGTCATGTGGTACTTTGGTGATAATTTATTCAGCTATCCTTCTTGATAGAAGTTTGTTTGTATGGTTGCATTTTAGTCTCTTTCTAGAGCGTTTTAATCTTTCACTTCAAAACTTCTTTCCTTTCTGATGTTGATCTACTTGTTGTTCATGCGATTATGTGCCATTAGTGGGGTTGTCCTTTAAGATTTGGAGGGAATTTGTTTGATTCTCGATCGATCTTCCAGCACCTTTGGGCCTTAGATTTTCTTTTAGAAGGCGGTGGAAGGAGGGTGTGTTAAGTACATAGTATTCCATTTTTTATGTGATTAATGAGAGAAAGGAAGTGTTATACCATTCACGCCTAGGGTAGCCATTTGGGCTATTGTGTTTGTTTATGAGACCATGAAATGAGGGCTGCTGGACATTGTTCACTATCTGGTTCATCAGTTTAAGGGATGATAGGATGAGCTATGAAGCCAATTAGGTACCCAAACAAGAAAAAAAAATTATCCCACAAATGTCAGGTAAAACTATGGGATCACAATAAGCTTACAATACTCTTTGGGCTTCTGTGTGATTTTGAGCTCTCCATGAATGTTGGTGGCAAGCTGTACTTTTTTTTTTTAACACTGAAGGGATGAGAGAGTGCAAAAGGGTGAAGCATATAGTGGAATCTATCAAAATCACCACTTATTGACACTCTTTCAGACTTTGGTAACCTTGAGATGAAATCCATTGAAACTCCCTCGACCTTGACTTGGTATGGATAATGGTTGTAAAAGACACAGGGTCTTAATTGTTTCCCCACCACATTCATAAAACCAAACATTCTACAAACCTTTGAACATTAGTTTTGCCCCAAAGGGCCTCCCAAAAATTCAGCTAATGATATATGGTGGGTTTCAAAATCCCGAGTTTTATCCCTCTTGGAGAGGTGCTTTAATCCAAGATGAAGTACCTTTTGTTTGAGTTGGGGAGTTCTTACATAAATAGTGAATCATTTTTCCATAAAAATATATCTGATGCTTTGGGAATCCTAGCGCTTGCTAGATGAGAGTCCTTTTTCTTCATTTTTCCATTTGTCCCTTCCCTTCCAATCGGGTTGGATGATCGAAATAACACAAAGAAAGACCTCTAACTATCTTCATCCTTTCTTGAGGTGCATCATACAACATTTTACTTCCCCTTTTTTATAGACGAATTCAAAATCACTTAGCTTGTCTTTGCAACACTTTGTGTTCTTCTAAATGCATTCTTTGTTCCAAGTATTTAAGACTAGCCTCTGTGATCTGTTTTGACCAGTGCATACCTATTAGGTGGAGTGTTTCAATGCATGTAGTATTGCCATCATTTCCTTCTGTGATGGGTTTGTGTAATCCCTTCCATGAGTGATGAACTTTCAAAATGGAGACTCTTCTTGGACCTGAATTCCATTTCAGAGGCATCTAGAACCATAATAAAGTTTTGTGAGTGTCAGATTGGTCGAGAGATGGAACTTTACACATCACCTCTTTAGGTTGTTTAAAATCTTTAGTTTCCTCTGCAGTCCATGAAAAATGCATTCTTAGTTAGTGTTGTTCAAGGTGCTACTATTCTTCCATAGTTCAATTAAACTTACGGTGAAGTAACACATCAAACCCAAAATCATATCGGATTTTTAAATGTTTTGGGAATCGAGCGGTCTGTCAGCCTTAATATTGTTAGGGTCTGCCTTAACACCTTCATGAGATACAGTATTTAAATGCTCTACCTCCTCCAAAAACTTGTTTGGTGGTTTGGTATATAATTGTTTCTCCTTTAGTGGTTACTTGCTCATGTATGTTGCACATGATCCTCAAGACTTTCTATAGATTAATTATATCATCTAAAACTACTAACACAAATTTTCAAGGAAGGAGGCTTGAAAATGATTCATGTACTTGGGATATTGAAGGTGGATTTGTAAGGCCAAAAGGAATTACCAAAATTTCATAATGGCCTTTATGAGTTTGAAATGTTGTTTTGGGATATCTTGCACCCTTCATTAAGTCAGTGATGCAGGCAGGGGTCCAATTTTGTGAAATATATTGCTCATGTAGTTCATCTAACAGTTAATCAATCTGGGGATTGAAACTTATCTCTAATGAAACGATCTTGTTGACTCTCTATAATCTGGACTTTATATGAGCTATCTTTCATTTCTTACTGCTGGTCTTGGTAAGAACTTTTGGCAGTCTATGCATGCCAAACCTCATGTTTCTTCAGCTAGTATGCTCCTTTTACTTTAAGGCATAGGGTGTCTGGCATGGCCTGAGTCAGGAGAACTCTCGAGGTGGGGCTGTGGAGTATCAGGTTTTGGTGGGTGCAGGAGACAGGAATATCTTAAAATGCTTTGGAATGCTTATCAATGTGCCCCAGATCTTGAGATAGAATAAGCAGATGTTTGAACATCTAGTAGGCATAGTTGTTTAATAATGCAGTGCTGCACAATGAATTTTGTCTCGTTGTTATCACCTTACTGGGTTTCACAGTGATACCTCTTAACTCAATTTCTTTTCAACTTCAATGAAAATTTTGTGAAAAGTTCTTGAAAATTAAAGCCACTGTTCCTAATGATTTGTAACCATTGGATTCCTAATTATAACACATGCACCACCCATGGGTATATATATAAATCATTGGACTGTTCATTACATATTCCCCATAGTAGGATTAGATCTTGTATTGCATTTTCTTGAGCAAGTGATAGTTCCTCCATCTACAATCATTACTTGAAACTCTGGTGCTGGATATACAAAGCAGGTGGGGATCTTTGGCTGAATTTATAGTAGATAAGAGTGTATGAGTACTACCTGAATCAATTGGGACTATTACCTTTTTTTTTCTTTTTTGATGTATCCTTCAATCTTGAGGGTTTGAGGAGTGCTATGTTCTATCCAATGCATTACATGATATGTTAGAGTCAGCTCTTGAGGAAGAAATTGCTTCGTTTTGTCTTGAGATGGTTATTGTTCTTGTTCTTCTTCCTCTTCACAATCTATTTAGAATAATTTCTTCTCACCACACTTATATCCCTTCTTTGTACTTGCTACTTCGCAATTAAAGAATAAACCTTTCTTTTCTTTCCTGCAATTATTGAGGTGTCAGCCTTGTAGGTTGAGGTGTTTTAGGAGAAAGAAGCATTATTCTCTCTATAGATGTTAGGATGGAGTCCTTCTAGTAGCCACAACAGCCATATTTTTACTCAACATTTCTTGCCACGTTAAATGCATTCTCCATTGTGATTTGGGTTCCCAAAGGTGAACCTCATGTTAGATGTTATCCTTTAAAAGTTCCTATGGGTATCAATCAAATTGCTCTATCTGGAATATGGTTTGCTTGCAATGATCTTCCAGAGTTCTCAATGTGATGATGGCTTGAACCCTTTGCTTGAGATTTATCAATTTGGCTGAAAGAAGGTATTGCTCCTTGTATCCTCATAGTGTGCTATCATTTCTTAGTGAAATTTGTCCAAGTGGCATGATAGTGATTTGCAAGAACAAATCCTTCGATACCAAACAAATTGATTATGTTCTAAATATAAAAAAATTCCATTACCCTTTTGTGTATGCTTAACATTATGGAGATCAAAAGAATTGCTCCATCACAGAAATTATCCATGTGATTGGGTCCTTGCCATAAAACTTCCTCATATCAATCTTAGGAACGTGGTTGGTGGTCTTTAAAACCAAAGTTGGAGTTTCTCATTACGTTACCTTCCGTGTCCTCATCATGAATTTCTGGGATGCATTTTCACTTCCAGATGTCTTCTCTGTTACGAAAATTATCAATACCGCTGCGGTCTCCCTTTTGAAAGCCATCCATCATCAACACTTAGCCATTGAATCCATAACTTAGCTTCCATTGAATCCATCTTGGTAATGTTAACTTAGCTTCCCGGTAGATCCATCAGCAGCCTTTACATTACAGATCCATCTTGAGTATCAACTTAGCTGAGCAGTGTCTTTTTTAGTTCATTTATGTCCCTACATTTATTCACCTTCATGAGGTCTTCAACTAAGTTTTGGAGGCTTGGTGTAGAAGGTCCCTTTTGGTGGCATGTTGGCCAAATATCACTTTTAGTCTTGATTTTGAGGTGATTCCGCTAGAGCCGATATTTATTCCATTCTATATCCCAAGTTTTGGCCCTTATAGGTATGAAAAGAAATTTATTTTAGGTAGTTCTCAGTCTTTCTTCTCTACAATGCCACAGTGCGATAATAGTGGATGTACCCAAGTGGAATTTATGGTAACTTCCTCACAACTTACGGATTTTGGCCTTTCCAAGGATATATAAGCAAGTAGGTACTGAAATAGACCTGATATAAAATTCTGAAACTAGCACCCAAAATCTGAGGGCTATCCACGATCCAATGCAACTAGTCTCCCACCCATTTTGGATACTCTAGGAAGAAGTTATGATTGTTTAAGCTGGAACACCTTCTTGAGACTAGTGGGATACTCTATCTTACACAAGGTGTATATACAAATTTGAGATGACCGAGAAGATTAAATTTTTACTGAAGTACCTTACTAATTTCTGTGAATAGCCTCCAGAGTTGAGGGTTTTAAGCGTTACAAAAAAGTTTTTATAGAAAATCTTTTAATGACTCGACAGGGATGATTCCAGAACCTCTTGTACAAGATCATCTCTAGAAAGTATAAAAGGCCTCGGGGAGCTGGTGCAGACAATGTGTACTTTGATCCATCTACTAAATATTTTCCAAAGTTCCTTTTAAAACATTAGCGAAA
Source organism: Picea sitchensis (assembly GCA_010110895.2). Lineage (NCBI taxonomy): Eukaryota > Viridiplantae > Streptophyta > Pinopsida > Pinales > Pinaceae > Picea > Picea sitchensis. The sequence continues at coordinate 11,728 of SNQJ01S0176419.1, read as the reverse complement.
CTCATCTCATAATTGTAGGTGTGTCTCTAGGATGTAGCAGTAGAAACCCAGAGACCTTGACTCGATTACCATATGTTAAGAACCAAACATCAATATAGCATACAGAAAACCTCGGGAAGAGGTACTCAGCATGCTTGAAAAGAGATGAACTAGACTGTGGCCTCTTGAGGGGTAACCTCCTTTACCCCTTAAATGTTCAAATTACAAGATGTTAGAATGAAAATGTCTCCCTTGGTGTATATGAGGAGACTAGGAGAATTTATAATTACAACTAATGGCCTAAAGCCGACCATAAATAAAATAGCATACATAATATGCCCAATTAAAGGAATGGAGCCAATATTAGGGCTTAACACACACTATCTTCCCTCTCCCACACACTTACATTTATTTCTCACTTATCAAATGCCTGTGGGACTCAGTCCAATCCAATCCATAAACATAGGATCAGATTTGACCAAAATTATACAATTACTCTAATTAACTTAAAACAACCTAATTTTGATCCTGAAAGATAGTGTTTTGTCTCCTTTTTCACCTAAATAAGAAAATAAAAGATGCTTGCCTACAAGTAGGTTGGGTTAGCTAGGCAGGCAAGACAACAATAGATGCAAAGAGAGTTAGAAACATCAAGAATAAGGAAATAAGAAAAAACTAAACTAAGAACTAAATAAATAACTAAGCCTAGAGTGCACAAGGACATTAGGATAAAAAACAAACAACATTCATTACCACCAATGGATAAGATTGTATTAGTGGAAAGAAGAAAAACCAAAGATAAAGGGAGACTTATGGATTGATACTCTTCCCTCCAATAGAGGGTTCTTAGACCCCAAAGATTGAGCTCTTCTTACAACTAGCAAACTTGAAAGAAATGGTGAAGAAATCCCAAACTCATTCACTCAAAAGGTGATGTGAATAACTCAAATGAAATGATGCTTGTATACTCTTGATAGGGAAATAAGATCCTCAAAGAGAATATAGGAATGATAACAATACAAAACGGTACTTGAAAATATAGTGCACCATGGCTCTTTATAGCATAGATTTGAGGCATTATTCAACAAGTCTTTAGTGTGAACAAGGAGCCCTTTAGGGCTGCAGGAATCTTTGACCAGCCACCCAATCAGATTCGGTCGATATTTGGGTGTCAAATCAACTTGGGAGCTGAACCATAAGTTGGTGGGAGGTTGACCAATATCATAAATGCATTTTTCTTAGGTGTGCGTGGCTTTTAGTGTCCACAATCACACCTCAGATGCATGCATGATTTTATGGCATTTGTGACTTGCGCACGTGCATGCGCCTCTTGTATATCCTTGGTGCATGTTGATTTTATAACTGGTGTTATAGTTTTGGACCTTTTGGAAATGAATTTTTTAGATCCATGGATGAACTAATAGGTGTTTGGAGATCTTGGATTCATGCAACCATTTGCGGATGAAATTCCGGTGATAAGGATACTTGTTACATGTGAGGTTAGGAGCATACATTATGGCAAAATACATCAATTTTATTCTACTGAAAGTACCATTGTAATAAAGAGTGATAATGAAAGTGTCAAGAGCGACCCATTGGAAGAAGAGGGGAACCTATAGGACCCAAACTTTTCACAAGGTGTGGACAAATAAAATTATATACAAAGCAATGGGCATGCCATGCCTAGATGTCATGTAATAAAAAATGTGCATTGATGGCGAGGTTGTGTGTTGGGTGTAGATGGTATGCCTGAGGCGGTTTGATTATGGCAGAGGACAATTATTATGGTAAAAAAACTCTGAAAAGGGCTGATGACACAGAGAGTATGTTGGCAGTGATAACCCTATCAAATTTGAGAGGTCTTGGCAAATATAAAACAATTACCAATGTTACTTAAAGTAACACTTACTGAAACCCATGATAAAGTGTTGAAAATTAGAATGTCGTCGGGGTCCAATATTAATAAAGAAGATGATGGTTCTCATTGTTTCTCGAGACTCCCTCTATTATGAGAGGAATGAGACTCAAGATCTGCTATCCGCGTTTGGAAAGAATTTGTCGATGTCGTGAGAACCACGACTCCAAGAATCGAAGGGATTCATGAAATCTATGGGATAAGATCAGAAATTTATGAGGAACATGGATGAAGTCAGGAAGTGGTGAGACTTGAGACTTCCCTTGGTTGGGGGTATTTTTGAAGGATGATTGGCAGTAATCGTGAAACTATATATAGTGTTAGGGGGGATGACTAGGCATGGGTTAAATTATGCCAGAGGCATGATAGTATGGACAAATTCAAAGATCAGGGGTACATGGAAAATGTCAACAGAAGTAGAGGATAATGGATGCCCCAACCAAGAGGGACATGGGTTACCTTTTCAAAGAAATGGTCCACCAAAAGTGGCGACAAAAAGAAACTATGTAAAGAAATGTTGGAAACAAAGGCTTTGCACAATTCAAATTAATAAAGAATAAGTTGGTGTTGTAGATATAGAAATGGGTGCCCCAATGCAATATATCTTGTCCTGTGAGGGCGTTACTTGCGTTCACGTGAAGAGCGAGATTGGAGGGTGGGCCCCCATAGGTGGGTTTACATGAGGTACAAATGAATGGATGGAAATCTGCCGGATGGGCGAATTGATTATGGATGAAATGGAAGGTGAATGATACTACTCTGGAGAAATTGTAAAAATAGAACCATGATGGGAGGATATCCACAGGAGTCATTTGACATAATGAAATGAAGTATGTAGGCGATTCTCTACCTCGTCACGACTAATGAGAATCTAACAACCTTAGAAATTAGAAAGCATGAGTGTGAAAGTGAGGGGACTATGATTGGGATGACTCATGTGGGAGAGAATGATATCGGTTGATAGTACTAAAATGTGGCAGAGGTGGTGAGTCTGCCAGTAGATTAGAGAACCCTAGAGGCAAAAGTGTCGGAGGGTGTATTTGGGAGATCTGATTGAGTATTGGAGGAAGCCAGCTACATGCAGTGTGATGATATACCACACGAAGGCTGATGTATGATGAACAAATTACACACACATAGAAAAATTAGATACCAATGATGAAAAATATCTGAAAACATAAAAAGAACACATACTGATTATTCAACAATATGAATATAAACATGCATTACCTGGCGTGAAGTGAGAAAAATTCCTCGAGGGGTTGAGGATGGATAATTAGCTGGGGAATATATGGCCCATGTAGGTGGTGGGATCACAGTCCACCTTGGCTAAAGATGGGTGAAAAAGCAGGAGGCGTTCCCGGAGCTCCCATAGTGGTGGAAGTTTGCAAATGGGACTATACATGGAGTGTTCAGTGTAAAATGCAGCCAGTGGGTGAAAGCGGAGCAGGGCCAGCTTTGCATGCCTTGCGGGGTTCACAAAGTGAGAACATCTATAATGACAAAGTGTTAATGCTTGAAAAACAAAGCAGAAAACAATCTAATCTAACAATTGTGAAGCAAATAACGATTCAGAAATAAACAGAAATATCAGAGCAGCAGAGACAAAGAGTCCACAATGGTTTCGGGCTTGATATTATTAGCGAAACCAGAGTACACACTAAAGACAGAGATAAGGATTCCCTCTCACTCCAACGGAAGGTCCTTCGGATCTCTCAGATTGTGCTTTCCTTACAAAAAAAGTAGAAATTTGAAGAATGAAGCAGTGAAAAGAAATCCCGAATTAGAACATGGAAGACTGATGGCTTGTCAAAAGGTCTGAGCTCTGAATCTGGACAGTATAACTTTGCATGGAATTCTCTGGTGAAACAACGAGCCTTCAGCACTATTTATAACATTCGGCGGTCCAAGCATGTGTGTAACTAGCTTAGGTGTAAACACGATCGCACATTTTAGGGAGTTCGTTTAAAGCCATTAATTTGTGAGGGCGACCCTGATCCCCGGATGTCAAAATCATCTTGGGAAGGAGTCCATGTGTGGTCGGAGAACAACAAGCATTTAATGTATTAGATACGCAGTTTTTTATGTGGGCCAGTCATAGCGTGAACATTAAGCTGTAGCCTTAACCGTTCTTCTCCTTGATGCATTTTTTGTGAAGTGTCCTTCACTTTATCGTTATTTGACTCTTGGAATGCATTGAACTTAGTACATGCCATAGACCCAAACTTCATTGTTGTTTGATGATCACGAGGTTGCCCAGCCATGGCATTTGGTGATGTAGTCTTGATGGATGAGTTAGGAGCATCACGTATAAGCCAAGAAATCCATCAAATATTTCTAAATTTGTTGAAATTGCAGGGAAGCAATGGGCGGACACAATAGACATGATCAGTTGGAGGAAAAAGGAACCCGTATCTAGACCCAGCCGAGAGCGATGTCACGGGCAAAAACAATATACAGCTGTATGCCTTGGCGGGCATGCCCCATATACTAGATGTAACTCTGAAAAAGATGGCGGAAGTGTTGGTGTAGAAAACTCTGCGGCCCTGGTGGCTGATAAAGGCATAAGGTAATTCTGCAAAGGAACATACTACGAACAGGTATTGATGCGTGATGTCGAAGGCAATGATGATCACGGGCATTGATGGCTACGATAATACATTCCGGAGGTCTACAATAAATAATGAAACTACAATAGTCATAAGTAGAATTCATAACATGAAGAGTGTGCGTCGAGATGTTATAGAGGAATATGACTGTGAGGGGAGCAATGGTGGGCACCCCACCGTAAGTCAGGATCTCTCATTAACATGGGAATGAGGATCAAGATCATGCATATACGGAAAAGATTAATGTGATGTCGACAAAGAGGGAAGCCTTGACTCCAGAAACAAAGGGCTCGTCTGATCAGGCTGATAGAGTAGCAGTACATGGATGAAGTCAAGAAGTGGAATGACTCAATACTGCCCTTGGTTAGAGGATATGCTCTGGGAAAAATAGTGGCCCCTTGACCATGTAACAAGGTCAGTCGAGGGATGTGAGACGAGAGGGATTTCCAGAAGGATGTGGAAATGGGACAAAATTAAAAAATTCAGAGGGAGTGAGGTGAAAACTGACACAGCGGGGTGCACTAGAAGATATATGGGCCGATAATAGAAACCCAGGCAAACTATGTATTCTCCAACCAAAGGGTGACATGGGTTGCATTATGGCCAAAAAGCAAATTATGGGTGGCGACAAAAGGAAATATCTTGGCCGAAGGAAAAGATGTTTGTACAATAAATAATAAATAATAAATAGAATTAGGAAAAATGTGCAAATCTATTGGGTACTTGGAGTGAAAAAATGTCACATGCTAAGGAGGAGGAAGCCGAGAATTGTGCCAAGCTGGCCCAGTATAGAGGTGCAGAGCCATTGGCCGGGGATTCTGTATGGGGTTGAGTAATGAAATGGAGATAGGTTCATGAGATGGCTGGCCGATGGGTGGAGATGGTGGGTTCATATTGATCTGCTGCGGAGGTGCGGAGTAAAAGAACCTGCTCCATAGGCGTGATGTTAGAGTCCATTATGGGAAGCTAGCATGAGGAGAAAAATTATGTGGTTAATTTAGCGGCATGATGTAAGGCACGGGACTCCATCCCTAAAAAATTAAAACGGCATGGGGTGTCAAAGAGGCAAAAAGGAATTACTATGAATGGGACAACTCATGTGGGTAGGGATGCTACGAGTTCAAGTACATATGTATACAAAAATGGAGGGTAGATGCTACACTGAGGCCAGGGGAATGAGGGATCTAAAAGGCTAATATAAGAGGTGTGGCTGGAGATGTAAGAGATTACAATTGAGGGATAGACTACATACAGTCTTTGGATATATACACGAAGAGGGATGATATACGATGACCGATGAGCGTTCACATAACAACCAAATACCAAAGTAGTATGCAGAAGAGTATCAAAGGGTACAGAGCTTGTATTTAGAAAAAAATATGATAATCTGCTTGATGCGTGCCAGCCTGCTTAGAAAAAAAAACCCCGAGACTGAGGGTGAAAAAATTAGCCCGAGGACAGCATGATGTAAGAAGCGTGGGGCCAGCTGATCCAAATTAATTTGAAAACCCGGTTGGTTCGAAAAATGGATGCAAATGGGCTCCAGATAGTAGTGGAGTTTGGAAAAAACCCTATATATAGATGTGGGCCCTACATCTATATATAGGCCTTTTTCCACCTCATTTGTACCTGTTGCTATAGTGATTCAGGAGCATGGAGAGGATATTCAGCGATTCAGGCACAGGGCATGTGGATTCAGTCACGAGAGATTGAGGTTAGTGCTCCTAAGCGTCCTGCATGATTACTGAGGTTCAAATTGCAGGCAAGGTAGAGTGCAGGCATTAGGAGGGTTTAGGGTTTTAGGTGGGAACATGTCACGTGGCGACTTCAGTGGCGGCGTGTAAGCGTCGCTAATAATCATGAATCTGCTTAGCCTTATCACGTGTCTTGTGCCCCAATAGAAGTGACTGTTTTATTAGATGCAACAACGCTCATGATCTACACATCTTTGTGGCTGGTCTTATTTGGCCTTTGTATGGGAAGAAAGGCAGTAGCCCAGCGCTCATCTGTACTTGTATAGAAACAGTCGCATGTCTGCTTACGTGGGTGGTGCATATAGCCTTTGGAGGCAAGGTTTTGGGTTAAAAAAATTAGCTTGTTTTGATATATTAGATGAGTGCCCAAGCTAGTATGGTACATATTGGTTTGTGTGCGGTGACTTTTGATTATGGATGTCTTGGGTGCGTGGCGGGGCTGAGGAGCCGCTGGGAGAGTGGCTGAGCCAGTCTGGCGACTTTGGTGATGGGCTACTAAGTTTTGAAGTGCCCAGTGACCCCGAGAATTACTTGCTCCCATTTTCTCCTATTGAGATGTGGGAGTCCCTCAGCGGCTGCTTGCTTCCTCGTCTTGGTGAGTTCTACTAGCGAGGGAGGATGTGTATTCCTCCTTTAGGCTCCCCCTTTGAGGGGAAACGCCGATCTTGTATGATCTGGGAGGCAGTCTTGGTGGAGTGTCTCCAGGCGATTACTCCGGCCGGACGATATATATGTTGGTCGGCCGATGCGCATTAATCGCTAGATGTTATACATGATTAGGCTTCGATGAATGTTGCTTATGGGTCTCGGCCCCACCAGTTAATGGTAGAGGCCGAAATCTTGATGGAGAGTGTTGGGCGTGGCAGTTCCACAGGAGTTTAGCTCTTATAGCGGATGATCCACTTGAAACTGGACCTGATCTTGGAGTGACCCAATGACGGAGAGTTGCCCCAAAACTAATCACGGTAGCCCCTTTTTCACGGAGAGTGTCGGCCCTTTCTGGCAGGTGGAGGTACCAAGCTGTCCATGCAGATTACGGCGTGGTAAGATTTTGGTTCTGGTGAGTGCTTGAGGGGCACCTCTTTGGAAGCGGTATGAATGTGACATATGATTCATCGGGAACCTCTCAAGGAGTAGACTTAGGAGGACAAATATAGATACTCCCACAGGAGAATTTGATCATAGAAATTATGCCGTCGTGTGTGTTTTGTAGTTCTATATGTTGTTGTTATAGTGAATTACATGTTTTTTGATGTATAGGCACTAATACATTTGTTTGTTTCCTTTGATGGTGCATGCTTGAGATGCTGCTTTCCTTGGCCGGAAAGTGGAAGTATTCAGGCTGCCCAGCCTTGCTTGGCCGGGAGAACCCCTTGGCATTAGAGAAATAGGGATGAGGCTACTTTGGAAGGGATAGCAGTAGAAACCTTGGCCAGGATGACACGTGCAGGCCATACATACTCCTCGGCGTAGCCGGGAGGCAGATGAGATTTAGTCCCGTCGTTTTGAAGGCAGTTTTAAGCGTGCGAGGCATGGACCCAGAATCCAGGCAGGAGTTCACAGGAGGCAGTGCTCAGTCCTCGCCCTGTAGCTGATCTATCATCATGGCAGAAACATGTTTGCTGCTATGACTAGTGGACGCATGCCGCCTGGGCAAGGTGGTCCAGCAGATGTTCCACCACGCCCTACAGTGGGAGAACACCACCACCTCAGGAGAGGGAGCAGCGAGGGTGTAATTTGTTGTATTCTATGTATCATGTACCTTGATTTTGGTTAAAATTTTGGTGAGCCGAGTTTTTTACTGTTATGTGGCACGGGCCTGGGGGGCGATATTTTTTGTATGTAAACATTGGATGTGATATATATACATGAGTAGACCTATTTTTTGAGATCAAATGTGGTACATGTGTTTTTATTACATAGTGATGTCTATATCCGTAGCCGGGATGTATAAGATGTTTATATATGTGTATCTTGATGTGATATATGCAGATTCCCCTTTACCATATTGGCTATGTTATCTGTATTTGATTCAATTGTCTTGGAATGAGTAAATGTGTGGGATCGAAATGTCTAGGATTACCGATCTAACTTCTTTGGTGTTACGAAGAAAAGAGACACAGTTGATTATTACCTGCAGTGAAACATTGTTGGGTTGGAGAGCAAACTAACATTGAGTCGAGGGGAAAGCTAAAGATTAATGGCGAGATATGATGATCTTGGAAGATGATTCAGGAGTAGCCAAACGTATGTATTGACTTGGTTAGCATTGATTCAGACTCAAAGCAGTGCAGCCCTAAATATGGCGGTTCATGTGAAGGGGTGTAGGCCAGGAGAGAGTGACAATTTTGTGTCAGCGAACATCCAGTAACCAGCAATGTGTTGGCTGGTGGAGAGGAGTCCATCAATCAATGTGCTAGAACCGGACACTTGAACTAATGGGGTGAGAAAGAAAAAGATTAAAAACATAGGAAAAAATATCTTCGAAAGAGTAGCATGACTGCTTCAAACAAAAATTTCTTGAGGGGTATAGCCGTTGTGGTTCTTTGAGTCACATAGCCTTGAGTTGTGGGATGCTGACACTTTGGTGAGGCAATGTTGGATGAAGTGGGGAGCCATGCAAAGTAGTTCAAAACTGCCATGGCCAAAAAGGTATGCGTGTGCGATATCATGGAGTGAGGACAAAGGTGCGCCTTCTTCTGAAATGATCCAATAGAGACGCCGTCCCGAAGGTAGCCTTGGATGGATTTTTAGAGCTGCCTCGTTGTTACGTAGTGAGGGATCCCCACGATCTTCGTAAGGCACCAGTTTTCAATAGTATTTGCTCCATTGCTGGAGCGATTCAGATCAAAACTCAATGTTGGTGCGAAGGTGGGGATTTACTCGATGGGAGAAAGAAGTTACTGCGAATATTTATGGACTAAAGTGAAATGGCGTGAAACCCATGGCGGTCTTCAACTGGCAGTCTCTGACTAAGCCGACTATATGGTGCCAATTGGACAACATTGCATGCTGGTCTGAGGGACTTTGTTGTTGCCCTCGACACAATCCCATTTGATTGAGGAATTGGCGTATGGGCAGCTAAAACAGAGCTACCGGTGAGTTCGGCCGAATCTCATTCTCAAATCAACTGTATTGACAGGTTGAAGTAGTACGCCAAAGCATTGAGATGGTGGTTGAAGAAAAAGCATGTACGTACGGTATTGTTGGGGTAGAGCACCAGCCTCGGCCCATTGGTGAAATGTCATTGCGACAACAATATATTTGTATGACGGGGGATTACAGTCATAAAGTCGATGCTATTTACCGCAAAAGGGCGTCGGTGATATTTCGGATAGAAGCGAGAGCGGGCTTTGTTGGCATAAGAGTACGACATTGCTCACATACGTTTCTGGCATGAATGAAATCATGGAAATAAAGTGACCAAAGTAGCAAGCCCGGATAATAGCTGCGTGGTGGAATGCGAAGATGGCCCCATGCATTGTGGAAATCGTTAAAACTGTTCTCGTCAATGGTCAGACAGCGAAGGATGAATTATCCAGCATGTCGATTATAGGATATACTCCGCGATGAGGAGATAGTAGGGGCGATGGTACGTCGTGAAACGATCGTATCGAGATAGGTGATTACCGAACTTTGAGTTCGTAGGTGGAAGGCGAGGAGTGCATACATACCGGGATCTGTCGTGATATGCAGAAGATGCTGCGTCGAGGAAAGTGTCCCATTTCGGTATTGGCGGGGCACTAGGTGCGTCGAAGAAGGTGACAAGTTCGGCCCGAGCGAGGGGCCTTCTTACTCTGGTGTTGAGGCTCAAGGTGCATTATTCACGGAGATCCGATCCATCGAGCAAATTGCGTTAACTTGGCGGCAGTGACAAATGTGCATTGGAGTTTGGGCTACGGCGACCTTGGTGGTCAAGAAGGAATATAATGGTAGCGGTTCAGGCGCAAGGACAATGCGAGGAAGCGGTTTCTCTTCATGTTTACAGTACTTGAGGAGGAGGCGGAGGTTCTGCTTACTAACGTATAAATGGCGTGTTCACGTTGTCTTCTCCAAAATTTGGGGTGAGAATCGCAGAGCCCCACCCCGATATCGGTACGTCACGTCGTAGAAGGATGCTGGTCGCGGCTATGATGCAATTGCACTGTTAAAGGTCGTTGGGCCAGTCATTTTGGTCATCAAATGGTACAGGCATGATCAGGTAGCCGAAGTAAGCGGAGGAAACCATAATAGCGTATAAGCGTAATGGGGTAAATACAGAAAGTTGAAAACACCTTGCCAGACTCTAAAGTTGTCATTATATTAGGGGTGATTTGTTGATGGCGCAGGGGTCCGTGTTACGTCTGGCTTTGTGAAGCGATAAACCAAAGGAAGCGTCCCACGGTAACCGCAGGCACACTTGAGGGGTTTAGCGGATGTTGTATTGTCGTTGAAAGATGATTCCTCGTCATGAGATCTTGAATCGCTTCTTGGATGGCGGTGAAATTCGTCAATGGGCAAGGATTATTTCAACCAGATCATGGAATATGTATGTCTGTCTTGCCCGTTGGAAGTTGCGCCGGCATTCTTTAAGCCAAAAGGCACGTGACATGCGAAAGTACCCACGGGGTAATAGATACAGTTTATACTGATCGGCTGGGGCGTATCTGAATTTGGTTATAGCCAGAGAATCCGTCCATGAAGGAAAAGACCTCGTGGCAGCGCAGTCATCAATATTGTGGCTTTGATCGATGAAGCGAACACGGGAAGTTGTCTTTGGGATGTATGTCATTGCCCGTTGGAAAGTTGCGCCGGCATTCTTTAAGCCAAAAGGCATGACACGGTATGCGAAAGTACCCCACGGGGTAATGAATGCTGTTTTATACTGATCGGCTGGGTGTATCTGAATTTGGTTATAGCCAGAGAATCCATCCATGAAGGAGAGAGCCTCGTGGCCAGCGCAGTCATCAATAACTTGATCGATGAAGGGCGTTGGGAAGTTGTCTTTGGGACATGCATTATTGAGATCGTGAAAGTCTGTGCAGACGCGGATAGTGCCATGTTTCTTGTCGATGGGTACAGGGTTGGAAACCCATGACATGTAAGCGATGGGGTAAATAAACCCGGCTGTACGTAATTTGTCAATTTCGGCTTTGATAGCCGCAGCCTTGGATGGGTGTAGCGGTCGTTGTTTCTGGAGAACGGGTGTGATGTCCGGACAGGTGTCGATGCGGTGCTCGACAATAGAGGGATCAAGACCAGGCATCTCTGTGTATGACCAAGCGAAGATATCCCGGTATTCTTGGAAGAGGACTTTGTATGCGGCAATTTGTTGAGGAGTGCAAGCAGCTCCGATGATGATTTCTTCGACGACACCACTTTTTATAGAAATGTCGATCTTGATGGTGGGGGAAATATTAGCCATGTTGCCTTCTTCGAACACATCAGGGGCGGGGATGGGATTTTTGAACCAATCGATGGTCCCAGGTGGG